>JARJCV010000374.1:0-38909 GCA_029281435.1 Mycena haematopus
TGACCACCTAGTATACTATAATCATGAGGATCCTGTGTGTTCAATTTTGAGCAGGTTTCTGAGAGATACACATGCTATTTAGCCTATATCAGAAAAACCAAATGACCCTTGATCCCTGGCCTTGGGGTGACCTGAGACATCTCATATTCAGTGATCAAATACATTTCATACATAGGATCAGTTACCGGTGAAGATATTTGTCTAGAGTGGCTATAATGTCAAGATATGAGGTCATCATTTCCCATATGAATGTATACTTGATTTCTTATGCCATAGTGGTCATAGAACTGTAATGAGCACTGGCATATGCTATTAGGAGTTTATCAAAGAGTTTTGATGCAACAAACAAGTCAATAATACTATGAACTTCAAACTGTGAGTGACATGTTTTGGTTATTCTGCCTATTGGGCACTATGGGAGATGGCTGGGATGAATAAAGCCCAGAAATGAGAAGAGACAATCCACTAGTACAGGATTCTGCCTTATTTGAAGGATTTTGGTGAAGATTTGACGAGATAATGTTCTGGGAGCATCTGGGGTTTGAGTGCAGTATAAAGCTCTATAACAAGGTCATGCTCAAAAACACTATCTCACCAGAACTTGACCAAAATTCTTCAAATAAAGCAGAATCTTGGACTATTGGGTGGTCTCTTCTCATTTCTGCCCTTTACTTCACACTAGCTATCCCCAATAGTGCCCAATGGTCAAAACAACCAAAATATATCACCTCACAGTTTTGCAATTCACAGTAGTCTATTGACTTGTTTGTTGCATCAAAACTCTTTGATAAACTCCTAATAGCATATGCCAGTGCTCATTACAGTTCTATGACCACTATGGCATAAGAAATCAAGTATACATTCATATGGGAAATGATGACCTCATATCTTGACATTATAGCCACTCTAGACAAATATCTTCACCGGTAACTGATCCTATGTATGAAATGTATTTGATCACTGAATATGAGATGTCTCAGGTCACCCCAAGGCCAGGGATCAAGGGTCATTTGGTTTTTCTGATATAGGCTAAATAGCATGTGTATCTCTCAGAAACCTGCTCAAAATTGAACACACAGGATCCTCATGATTATAGTATACTAGGTGGTCACCCAAAGTACTGTAGAAAACATTGTTCTCAAGATATTGTGTTTTGATGAGCACTAAGGACTCATTCTATTATAGCAGTGCATAGCAGACCATATTGAGCTGCAAGATATCTTAGATCACTTCTCACAAGATAGAGCATTGCACCTGCAAAGTTAAATCATCCAAAACGGTCATGTATTGAGTGAAATCCAACAACCTTCCTTTTTGGGACAAAGGCGTTAGTATCCCAAAAAGGCAAGTGCCTTCAATGACATAAGCAAAGGTGGGGTCTAGTAGCTCCAAGTGAGGCCTTTTCAGCCCTTCAAGTCTCATATCAACAGCTATCTCCGTTGGGGAGCAATTCACAATTCAAACGTCAAAAGTGTCGTGTTCAAAAATTCATTTTGCATTTTGCAGGTCAACGAAGCCTTGTATTGAAATTTGCCCTCAAGGGACTCTTATAGAGCTTGATCAGCTCTACAACTTTGGATTCAATTCTATTTTAGTTCAATATATGAAACCTAATGAAACTAGTTCTAATAAGCATTACATTGGCCAAAAGTCATTACATTTCCGATAAACTCATTAGATTGACCTAAGACTCATTAGATTGGTTAAAAGTCATTACAAGTCATTCAATTGTAGATAAGGTTATTAGATTGGCTTAAGTCATTCAGATAAAGTCATTAGATTAACATGATAGTCATTAGGATTGGTTAAAAGTCATTAGATTAGACTTAGAGTCATTAGATTGAGCTAAGAGTGATTTTTTACTGATTTTGGGTCAGATCGTCCTGTGGCAACAATGGCACTACATTGGTAACATTTTTTTTACCGACCCTAAGTCAGATTGACCTGTGGCAACCATGGCGCTATGTAGGTAACATTTTTTCACTGACCCTGGGTCAGATTGACCTGTGGCAACCATGGCACTATATCGGTAACATTTTTTTACTGATCCCGGCTCAGACTGACCTGTGGCAACCATGGCACTACATTGGTAACATTTTTTACTGACCCTGGGTCAGAATGGTCCGTGGCAACCATGGCACTACATTGGTAATATTTTTTTACTGACCCCAGGTCAGATTGATTGGTGGCAACCATGGCACTATCTGGGTAACATTTTTTACTGACCCTGCACCAAATTGATTCGTGGCAACCATGGCACTACATGGGTAACATTTTTTTACTGACCCTGGACCAAATTGACTCGTGGCAACAATGGCACTATTTTGGTCACAAAACAGGCACCCTAGCACTACTGATACCCTAATATACATTAGGTGGCGAACGGGGAAGCAGGGCCTCAGCCTCAGGACCTCTGGGTGGCAACGGGCGAGCCCAATGGGTGGCACGCCACCGGCCTCTTGTTAGAGGGGGGGGATTGAACGTCTGACCCCCTATAACTATAGGGAAATGGTGGTATTATCAGGTGCAAAAGCATTGCATGTCGTGATAAGTTTAACAAATCACACGAAATTCCGAGACATCGTCCAGAGCAATATACAAAGGATGGTATGAACTGTAGAACATAGTGGCAAACATATAGGGCAGAGGGAGGAAGACGGTAGCAAAGCAGTCTTCGTCGTTGCGGGACCGATGACATGGGTAGCTTACCGTTGATTCGGTGTGATTACTCCGTGATACCAACGTGATACCAACGTGATACTGACAGATCCCATCTGCCAGTTTGGCTGATTGACAGAAAAAGTGCCAGTTTGGCTGAGTCTCTGCACCACCAAAAGTCCTCAGGACCCACTAACAAGTTAGTGGGCATATCCTCTGGCAATATTACTCTTTATACTTAGCCCTCCGCAAGTCTGTAAGCAGTCAGTAAGTGGTGAGCTTTTACAAGTGCCCGTTGGATCTCTGTGTTGCCGATTTGTCTCGTCTCTTCACTCTCATGGCTTTCTCGCTGGGTACTCTGCATTCTCTTGTACTATTTACCCTCCCCATTGCCGCCTCCGCTCGCACGCTCCACACAACTTGAGGCTCCATTCTGGTACTCATTTGCGACATCCGACATGCTGCGCTACACCATACCTCGAGCTCCGCATCTGAATCTCCCAACCTGCCAAACAGCAATCTTGACAGGCGGATTGTGTCGCAGCAAGCCAATTCTTGTGTGATCCAAGTAACCGCAATCTTGTTGTTACTGATGCTAAATGGTGCGTTGCATCATCCTGAGCAGTGTCTCGCTAATTACAACCACAGCATTCGATACCCAACTTACATCAAGCCCCTCGTACTTCGGCCCAGTGATGAATTCACGATCACTTGCATCTTTGTCTTCGAGTAGGCTTCGGTACACTTCAGATCTCAGGTGAGTGAGTCGATCTATACTCCATCGAGGAGCTGCATCGACATCCCTTTTCAGATTTTGACTTATTCGTGCGACTGCGACTGACTGCGTAAGAAATCTGTCCGATGAGTCGACATCGTAGAACCAACAGAACCAAATGTGTACATCCCCGCTTTTATTATTATTCTCCTCCAAACTTACCATGTCTAATCAGCGTAATCAATCGTTCTAACATCACATCCTCAAGCCATGAACTCCAGTCGTTCACCAATGGGTAGATTGATCCCCTCTGCTGTGTTGTGTTACACCCGCGTTCCGCTGCGTAGCGTCTCTATCCTGTACGAGGCCTCCCCGTGTTATTTCTCCCGGCCCCGCTTCCCTGTAGGGCCGTCGACTTTAGACGTGTTTGCGTTTGCCGCTGGGTGTATCTGGCTGTAACACGCCGTCTTGACATTGGTCCATCCTCTCTGAAATGGATGGCGGAAGGTGCTAGCATGGGTTCGTGCATAAAGGCGTGTGTCTTTGCAGCTCTCCTTCCCCTTCCCTTTTCCGGATCCATTTCTCCTTGCTCCATCTTTTCATCTTACCTGACTAACATGCTCAGCAGTGAATTAGCGGCCCCTTGTTGCTTTCTCCCTCCTCTACCAGTGTCACAACGTACTCACAGCTGGCCTTCGTCAATACCACGGCTGTCCCATGGGCACTGCCACTGACACGTCCTCCGGCTTGGACGACGTTGATGCTCGCGGGGCACGCAGGATTTCGCGAGGGCCGGCGGCCGAGTCCCGAGCTGGGCATACATGCGGCGACTCGATGAACCCGGCCTACAGCATGATGTTGCGAGCGGGCGGGATGGCTGAGTCCCAGCCCGACTTCGATTTCGATGACGGCCAAGGTGAAAGGCAAGGGAGATGGAGGTGGCACGGGCAGGCAGTGAGCACGCTGGAGGTGGCCGAGCCGAGGATGAGGGAGCACGCAGGGTGGCAGAGGTCGACGCATGGGGGCGGGGGCGATGGCAAGCGTTGTTTCATGGATGGGCGCAGTTTGATGGCGTGGTATGTGTTCTGCGTGGTATGTGTTCGTGGACGCGCAGCTGGTCAAGGTCAAGGTTCGCAACACGGGGAGGGTTTTGGTGGACGCCCCTCGTGGGGATGTGCCCTTCCTCACCTTTCGAAAGACTGAAACTCTGTCTCGCAATGCAAGGCAAGGCCAGGCGTGCGGACGACACGTGTTCGCGCAGCCTCAATGGATGGGTGAATTGGAAGAGGAGTATACCTTTGTTACATTCCCCCATCCCACTGCGCTCCTACTTACCTCCGCCCCCTAGGCTGTGTTATGTGGTACAGTGAGGTTCGTACAATATGTACTACGACTTGACTTAGTACGACCTACGGTAACATACTATCATACTATCCGGTAACATAATATTGAACGGCACCATCTCCTGTAAGATCCCTGTATAGTCTTGAATAACATTCCATTCATTCACGACCCACTTTCCCTCACTTACCTTCAGTCAGGCGAGACGAGGTCACAAGGAGACTGGAATACCTGACTTGGGAAGAAACAGAGCAAGATAAACCCATGCCGTGCAGTGGCACACGCACTACTCTGAGTCGGCGGAGTCGTCTTACTGTGAACACTCTGACTTTGATCATGAACACATTACTAACACATTACTGCGAAATCATCAATTCAACCGCGAGCCGAGGCTTCGGACTTATAGTCTGCAGTGGAGGAATAAGCTGAACAAAATAAATGAAATGAAAACACTCAATAATGAATCATGATAGGCAAACAAAGCTCTCCCAGGCTCTCGAGTAACACTTCCGCTGCTTGTTGTTCAAGCGACTCATTTCTCTTGCAGTGTATGCTGCTCTCTTGTTACTCAATGTATAGACTGGTTACGAGTCTATCGGCGGCTGGACTAAGCCGCAATTCAAACTCTTTATAAAATCTTTGCGTCTTTTTTATTTCCTTTTTCGGAGGTGCACTCTTTATTTCCTTTTTTTTTTTTTTTTTTTTTTTTTGGTGGTACGATCGGACTACAAGCAACTAACAAGGTTAGCCCATAGTAGCTCGCGTAAAGTTCGGGCCGTAGGCCCAGGAAAAACAACACCTCCCAGAGAAATGCACAGATGCACGCCTTTTTAGGGCAGTGTGGGGATGCCGGGCTAACCAACTCCGTCACTACTTCGACTACGGACCTGGTTTTGGGTAAGCGCTCGGCGACCCACTAATACTCTGGATTCCTTTAGCCAGTTGTCTGGCAGTGTACTCTCGTCGTCAAGAGTGTCCGCCCACGTGTCCTTGACCAGGGTCGGTGCTATCCGGGGCCGGTTACGTCTAGTCGGTCTATTCGCTAGAACTATGTCCTGTTGCAGACGTTGATTTAGATTATGCGTCCACTTATTAATGATTTCCGCCTCCGTTATCGGATCTCCGGCTCGTGATATGACCCTGTCATTGCGGAGCTTCCATATCACATACGCCGATTCCGACACCAAGATCTTGTATAATCTTTTCGCGCCAGGCCTCTGTTTCCCTTCCTCGTCACTGAAACGCATGAGGCCACATCCCAGGATAGTACCCAGGGAAATCTCCGGCCAGGTTGGCTCTTTCTCGAGCCATAGCTTCTCTGCAGCTTTCCAGACAATCTCTGCCCCCGGGCTTTCGCACCTTAGAAGTATGTGCTCAAGATCCTCTGTTTCACCACACTCTTGGCATATAGCCCTGTCCTCACAGTCTGGTATGTGTTTCCAGTAATCTCCGACCCGGTGCGCGTTGTGCATGGCCCGCCATAGGAATTGTGCCGTGCGGGGCATGAAATCTTTACTTCGAAGTGATTGCCAAATCTCCTCGTCGGCAACCGCACGTTTTTGCAAGTGCAGCATGCTTTCCTTCACCGCGGCTAGCTTAATGTCGGTGGAGAGTCTAGGTTTTAGATCTCGGGTTTTGATTTCCCGGATACCGCGGTAGAAGATCTTTTGCTTGTTATTTTGCAGGCGTACTCCCGCGAGGCTTGTCCCCGCTGGTACAGTTAGCTCTATCCGGCGTACCCCATTTCGGCCTGCCTCCTCCTTGGCGAGTCTCGCGGCCTCGAGACAGCGAAGCTCCGCGTCAGACGCCGAAGGCGCTTCAATCATCGTCGTTCTCGCCTTCCTCGCTTTCAGCTCTGCTGCGAGGCACTTCATGACCATGCGATGGGGGACTCCTACCCAACCTTCGCGTTCCCACTGGGTTAGCTTTTTATTCATGGCCTTACTCACATACCCCTGGGAGCTCACTGTTGTCAGTTCCGCCTTTTGGTGCGTCAATCGGACGGCGATTAGAGTTGCGGCGAGTTCCGCGACTCGGGCTGTTTGTATCCAGTTCTCTGGTATGCGGAAGGCCTCGTTGCGGGGGTCATCTCTCCCGTAGAACACACACGCCGCCGCTCTCGGGGGCTGGCCCGGCAGACGTCGCATCGCACCGCCTACATATACAGTGACACTATCCCCTGGGGGGGTTTCCGTCGCACGCCTATTCGCTCGAGGTCTCCCGCGTTCACGGGGCTCAATCCCCCGTCGTATCATAGTCCGTAATCCCTGACCCAGGGACTCAATCTCGGCAGGTGGGCGGAAAATTGTCTTCCCTTCCTCATCCTGATGGTCGAGATCTACCAGCACGTCGTTCGCATGTCCCGGAATCCAGTCCGGGCGTAGCAAGTCCAACTTCCTCTTCGCGCCTTCAGCGCACGCATGCGGGTCTTTGCAGCCCTTCTCTCTATCCTGGTCGCAGGCGTCGCATGGGCAGATCGGGGAGTTCCCATGTAAGGGGTCGCGGAGGCGTGCCACTAGGGTTGCGCCTTCTCCAACGGTCAGTACAGCGTGCTTTGAGCGCATGCATTTTGCCCTAGCTCCACTATTCATTTGTTTCTTAGAGTCTTCCTCGCCCGGGTGGTGCCACATGGGCATTTTACGCCTTAGCTCTTCGGAGGGTATGACTGCCTGAAAGGCAAGTCCGTATTTATTCAGGCACTGCATCATACCCTTGTGCTGTTTGGGGTGTGTCCTCTGGCTAACTTTGTAGTTCTGAACCAGTATCTCGGATCTAGCATCCTCGGCGATTACTGGGTGTTTAACCACTCTTTTCTCAAGGTTTCTCCTGGCCAGACTCGCCCAGTGAGATCTTTTGGTGGGGTCTGTTTCTGCTAGGGAGCCAGCCTTGACCATTTGCAGGGCCTCATTTCGTGCTTCGAGGTCGAGCATTCCTATTCCACCTTTTTCACGCGGAGCCATCAGTTGTTCCCTCGACACCATCGACGACTTCCCGTCGTTCATGAATTCCTTTTGTGCCTTGAGTACGTGTTTTATAACCGCTGGCGGCATCCCGTTGACCTGTGCTAGGTACTGGGTCCTCGACCCAGCTACTATCTGGTCTATGTTCTTTTTCATATCCATGGTTGGCCTGATATTTGCCCAGCGCACATAGTCAGCGTCTATTTTATCTAGCACGGGTGTCCAGACAGCGAACGCGTCGATTTCGTTACCAACGAAGCCCCCTAGGATTCGGACTGCTTCTCCATCCTTAGCAATATGCGCGTTCTCGGGGATCGGCTTGTCCAGTGGGCTGAGCCGCCGGGTAGCCAGGACTTCGTCGCGGTAGTCTTTGGTCCCGAATGGTATAATTTCAGTCTTGGCTGCGTTGAACTTGGCGCCGGAGGCTAGACACCATCGTTCCAGGACCTTTTCTAGGTCTTCAAATTTATCCTTCTCATTGAGGCACACCGTCGTGTCATCTGCGAACAGCTGGACGACTGCAGGCTCCTCTGCCCCAGGGATGGGGTAGCCTTGTAAGTCGGCGTTCCGTAGCATACAGGCAAGCGGTTCTATCGCCAGGTTGAAAAGGAGACAGGAGAGAGGGTCACCCTGCCGGACTCCCCTGGTGACTCGGAAAACGGAGCTGATCTCACCATTTATCACTACGTGCGTGTCTGCGTACTTGTACAGAGATCTTACTGTGTTGATGAATAGATCGGGTAAACCGTGTTTACGCAGCGTGTCCCACAGGTAACTATGGAGCGTTTTATCGTAGGCCTTCTCTTGATCCAGTGCCACTATGGCACCGTTTTGCAGATCTTCCTCGCTGTATTCTACGATTTCCATCGCTAGATAAATTGCATCCGTGATCTTTCTCCCTCTCATGAAGCCGGACTGATCCTTATGAATAAGGTACGGGGCGACCTCCGTCAGCTTATTGGCTAATGCCTTCGTGAAGATCTTGTAGTCTGAATTAAGGACCGTTATCGGACGATAGTTCGCAATATCAGTGACATCCTTTTTCTTGAAGATGGGGCACATCCACCCCAGCGCGAACTCGGTGCCTTCGGCAACACCATACTCTTTGATGTCATTATATACCCATGTGAGGACTTTTATAATATTTCCTCTCTTCTTCTTGGACTCATCGTCTCTTTTCTGGTTCTCGTCATAGGCTCTGCTCAGCTGCTGCCAGAACTCTGACACTATGCCGTTCATGCCCGCGGCTTTTCCTGTTGGTGCTTCTCTGACCGCTTGGGAGACGTCGGCTTCCTCCAGTTTTTTCTTTAGTCCAGCCATGTTCGCACCCGGTCGCGGTGGCGGCACTGATCCTAGCGCGTCCTCGAGAGCGTTCTGCCGTACATGGGGCGGAATATCCATCCCCTGCTGTTGCAGGTCTTGGTGATAATCTCGTGCGATTTCTGCCATCTCCGACGATTTGCGGCTCCCCCTCTCGGGCGTTATATCTGTCCTCCTGAGGAACTCCAAGGTATCCCTTGGTTTCCTGTCCTTCGCCATGTTGACTGCGTATTTTGTGATGTGATTTAGCTCAGTGGCCCCTCGCACTCGAGTTTCCAAATTCTTCCGCTCGTTTTGACGGTCAACCAATTCATCAATCTTTCTCTGGATGAGGGCGGCTGACTCCGCCCGTCGTCTCTCGGCGCATTTTTGGCACGTTCCTTCGGTCCCTCCTGTCTGAGGTCCTGGATCGTCCGCGCTCCTTGGTGTAGAGGGCACGCTCGTCGAGTTGCACGTGTGATTTGTTGGCAGATGTGGTGTTGCAGGGTGCACATCTCGTGCGTCTCCATTCAGTAGCGCCTCTCGTTCATTTTGAAGTGCCCTTTTCTTCAGTTCAGTTGCCCCAATGGCTGTCTTGGCCCTTTCCTTGGCACCAGCGGTTGCGGATTCCTTTAGGCACACGAACTTTGTCTGGGCGTTGTTTGACTCCGTGCGCTCTTCTGCCATGGTAAGTTCCATTTCGTAAACCTCTTCCGAGGCCTTATCCATGAATTCATCGTCATGGACTAGGAAGTGGGGCATGGCCCATCTCCCTTTACCTATGTACGGCGCTCCTGGGGCCGACACCGTCACCGACACCATCCTATGGTCCGCGATGGTCCCTACGTCCTCAATCGTCCACTCGCGGCAAGTCTTCATTTGTTTTGGGGACACCAGTATCTTGTCAATGCGTGACAAGGTGTCCTTCCCTGCGTACGTGTACTCTTTTTTGTCTGGGTTACATTGCCGCCACCCGTCCATCAGTCCAAGCATACGCGTGAAGCGTAGGTACGCGGTCACCACAGGCTCTTTATCCGTCCTGTGTGGCTGTCGGTCAATGGCGTCGGACACGAGGTTGAAGTCCCCCCCTACTATGTCAGGGACTGGGAGGTCAGTGGTGAGCCAGAGGTTGGTCAGTTTGTTCCAGAAGTCAATTTTTTCTTGGTTTGACTCTGTGGGGGCATAGACGCCAAGTATGGTTAGGGTACGTTTGCCGTGCCAAGGAATTACAGCCATTATGGCCCTTCCAGCGTCTAGGTAGTGTACTTTCACTCCCTCTATGTTCGTGAGCTCCCTGTTTAGTACAATTGCTACGCCTTTCATGGACGACTTCGGGGTGTATTCCGAATTAAAGATCGTTAAGCGCTTATTTAAGTGACTGTCCTCTACCTCCGCCGCCTGTGCAGCAGACATATGCGTCTCCGAGACAATCATAACCCCGATCCTCTGTTCTCCCATCATGCGGTGTATTCCGCGCCATTTGTGGCTTTCTTGCGAGATGGAGGTCGCCTTCAGACCGTTTATGTTCAGAGCATTTATCTTAATACTCGCTCTCGTATTCTTTTTAATACTGGGGTTATTTATTTGTTGTTTATCCCTTTTTCTGTCAAAAAAGGCGGGGGCATGCTCCTCATTTTGAGGGCATCCCCGTGGCGGGCGGCGATTCCCAGGTCGCGTGCCTCCATTGGTGTTCGTTCCTCCTGCAGAGGCGGGGCCGGCCGCGGTCCCCACCACATCCTCGTCACCCACCCCGCGGTTCCCCGTCCGGCGGTTGAGAGTCTGTGAGAGGGATGGCAAAGCCGTTCCCCTCGCCGTCGTGCCCTGGACATCCGGTGACACTCCGGCGCGTTCACGTCGCGTATTACGCGTACGTGTGTTGTATCGGCTGAGTTGCTCTTCGCCAGTCGCTGCAGCAGCCAAAGCAACGGTGGAGCTGCTGCAGGGGGGGTCTCGCTGAGAATAGCCGGGGCTAGGCCCCCGGTCACCCCGGCTCCCGCTGGTTTCACTGTTTTGTCTCGTAGCCTGCGGGCACTGACGAGGAGGATGCGCCGTCTCCTCAAAACCCTCCCGTGCTCCAGGAGGGTCCAAGGCGCTGAATCTGTTGTGTGCTTGTTGTGTATTTATCATGTTGGAGGTTTGTTGGGTGGAATGGAGGATTTCGTACGGAGGTGGTCGTCGCGGCGGACAACCGCGCACAGCGCACGTAGCAGTCCAGCCCATTCCTGAGGCTGGATCACTCTTTCCCTCCGTCTGTACTCGTGGAGTGTAAATGAAAAACATCGTTAAATTGTCGTAAAGAGGGGGCACATTTCAGTCAGAGAGGATTGTAGCACGACATCTAATTTGAGGCAACAGTACGTTCAGAGGAAATCATCACGCTCACGGCGCTTCCCCTTCCCCTTGAAATCACCGCCCTTCTTCCCCTTCCCATCGCGGCGATGCTTGCCATCGGAAGGGCCCTGGCTACGTCCGTTGCCGGGGCGAGTACTGGATCCGCCAGCGTTGTACGCATTCAAGCGCATTTGTTCTTGGGCCTTCGCGGCGGCTTGGCGGCTTGCATTCTGAAGAGCTTCGATGGTGGCGGGCGTCGGGCCGAGCCAGCCTGGGAGGTTCGGGAGCGGGCACAGTGGGGTCGGGTGATCGATCGAAGGGCAAATGTGACAGTGAATGGGGCGTTGAAGACAAGCTGTCCCGTGAAGCGCCGTCATGATCTGAAGTTTCCCGAACAGGCGGCGGAGCTGGGTCCAGGCTTCGCGAGCGGTGGTGGGGGAGGTGACATAGAGTCGCCAGGCAACAGTGTTGGTATCGTTGACAATGAGGCCGATGCCGTGAACATAGATCGACGCCAGGAAAATCCCCCAGGCCTGTTCCGCAGAGACCTGCGGTCCACAGGCGTCACGGTGAGTTTGGACGAACTGGGCGATCTCGTTGTTCTTGGTAATTGCTGCGCGGATGAGATCCCGTGCGGCGTCGGCGCCATCGTTGGTATTCGGGAGGGTGAAGCCGTTAAAGATCCCGACGAAACCGATGATCGGCATGCTGTAGGGGAAGGAGAAAAGCGTGATGCTAGTCGAGGATAAGACTCTCGCCTCCACTATCGCCTGAGCGAGGCGGTCGGGGATGCCCGCAACGAGCCATGTAGCGGGGCTCGTACCGTCCGAGGCAGCAGGCGGGGTGCCAAGAGTGAAGTCTGTAGGCGCAATGTTGATGAAGTTGCCGATTGCCTCCCGGATGAGGCCATGGGTTTTCATGACAGCCCCGTTCCCCCCACTCACAACCAGGAAGAACTTCGGCTGTGGTACTTCATCGTACATCCGCAGGAGGTCGGTGGGAACGCGGTAGAGGAGCTGGTCGGGGGAATAGACGATAGTGGGAAAACCTTCGAGAGGGGTCGGGGTGTAGGAGCCTCGGGGAGGGAGCCCGTCCGCCGTGAGCCACATAGGGGGCTCACCGTCAGGCCTCGCTACGGCCGCGGCTAGAGCAGCAGCGGCGACGGGGGCAGCAGCGGGGGCAGCAGCGGGGGCCGCAAGGGGTGCTGTGGCGGGGGCCGCGGTGGGGGCAGCGGTGGGGGCGGGGGCCGCCATGGCGGCGTATGACGCAGCCATGGCAGCGGCAGGCGCTGCTGCAGCAGTGGGGATGGCGACCGGCTGGATGGTGTTGGCGGCGCCGACGGGCGCGGTGGAGGGCGCGGGGGCCACAAAGGGAGAAGTGGCGGGGTTGGTGCCGTTGGTCAGCACCAGGGCGGGCACAACGGTGAAGGGGCCTGGGGCGGCGTCGCCGGCTGTATTGGATCGCATACGCTTGGGTGGGGACCCAGTGTCCTCTGCCAGGCGGCGGGAAGAAGAGGCACCCGACGTCGCGTGGTCCAGCGAGGTCGTGAGCCCAAGCGAGGCAGCGGTCGCCTCAGCCAGCTGTTTTGAGAGGAATGGGTCGTCCTCATCCCTGGTGGGGTGGTGACGACAACAGCTGCTGAATCGGAGTGTTAGAACAATTCTGGATCATGCTCGGTGGCTTACCCGCTTTAGCCTTCCCTTTGCCTTTAGTCACCTTTGTGGCCTTGGCGCGGGGCTTTGTGACGGTCGCAGGCGCGGCAAGAGGGGGGAACTCGTCCCTCGAGATCTCCGTCACCGAGGCGGGGGAGGAGGCCCGCGCAGGCTGGGGGGTGGGAGTGGCGTCCGGGTCGACTGAGGTCGCATCGCTCTCCCAGCCGAACATGTCGGCGGTCTGGCTGGGGGCGGGTGAAGGGCTGGTGTAACCGTCGAGGTCGTCACTGCCGGCGTAGTAAATGTCGCTATTGTCCGACGGGGTGGGGGATGCAGGGCGGGCACTGTTGTTGCGGGTGATAGCCATTTCTAACAGTAAATTGTATAGCAAGTCGGGAAGCTGGTAGCAGAGGACTTGAGAGTTTGTTGGGGTGAAGAGAGGGTCTGTCCTTCCCCTATTTATGCGGTTTGAGACAAAGGCTCGGTGGCGATTGGTCCTGCAAAGCTCCCGTCCTGTGGTGACGCGTTCATGCTCAGCGCCGTCGGCACGGAGTTCTTTTGGGGGCGAGGCTGGAGAGCGGTGCGTAGACCGTTCCCAATGCGGTTTTCAAAGGGGTTTTGCGGAGGGTTTACCGCCTTGTGCATTGGAGGGGGCGGGGTGCACACAAAGGTACTCCGTAGGGCGGTGGGTATCGGTGGGGTGTCCGCGGTTTGCTGCGCGCGCTCGGTTACATGGGCGCGAACGACGCCGACGACGGGCGGGAGGTGACGAGCTGGCTGGGAAGAGCCAAGAAAAGGAAGGGAACGTGTTGCTGGACATCTGGCATAGTGTGCGAATCCGCAGCAGCCTCAAGGTGATCGGGCATCCAGTGGTCACCGGTCAAAGGCACAAAGGCGCTTGGGTCCCGTCTCTTGTACGGGCGGGGTGGGGGAGTGGCTCAACGTTCGAGGGCTGGAGTGTCCTTCGCGAGGAGCTCATCCGAGCATTTATCTGCAAAACTCCAGTTTGCGTACGGAAGAGCTTGTCGTCCTAGGTACGTACACGGTATTACGCGAGGGGGGTTCTATGACCGGATTGTGGGCGTACACGGCGAACGGCATTTGCCTGACATTGTGTCAATGTCGCGGGGGGTGAGCGATGTCTATGCATCCCCGCCAGACTCCGGTGACCAGTAGGCGTCAACTTCATCGTCTAGCGGGGTGTACACCCTTCCCAGCGGCGTGGGAAATCCGACCACTTGTGGTGGTACGGAACAAGGGGCCCCTCGCACTCTTTATTTCCGGTTTCACCGATGTGATCGTCGTAGTACCTGACCTCCTATCAGTCAGTGCCTGTCAGCAATTTTCGATAGATTTGCTTTTCGTGAGTACCCTGCTAGATTTTGAACAGCCATGCTGGCCTTACTGCATCAAACCCTTTATAAAATCTTTCGGTTTTGAGTGCCCTTTCTCAGAGATGCAAACTCTGGCTTCGGTCGCTACTGTCTGAGTTGTGATCGGCGATCGAATTTCATCTGTCGCGACAGATTTGCAGTTGATCCGAGGCAAGCCAAAAGGCCGGTGTTGCGGAATGGAGCGGCACTTCTCGGCAATAACTCGGCACCGTTCTCAGTTGGCCTTGGTGTCAGAAGGACCGACTGTGTTAGTGTGATGCTCGAAAGCTGTTGTTCCATAAGATACACCACAAGCCTGAAGTCAAGAAGGTGGGAGGCGGCCGAAGGCCGCCGACCGGCTTGTTGATGATCACAGTGTCTGTTCGTTCCTCAATTAGGAAGTTGTTTTGTATAGCACAATAAATTCATGAAACATGGGGGCTCCCACTTTCATTCAATTCTAAGTGCTATATACTACTGGCTTTAGTTAAACAGTCTTACTGAACCTTTTAGCAAAGCTCTGGTTTGACCCCCGACTGCCCAGAAAATCTGAAAAAGCCGAACAATGTTACATTCTGTTCCAGGCACATGGCCCAAAAATATCGTGCAAAACAAGCTCGGGTCGACTTCATAAATTCATAAAGGTGCAGCCACTGCCTCCGAGATTCCTGATCCAAGTCATACTGCCAGAACTGTATGGTTGGTTAGTCTGTATCATTGAACCCAAATTTTCTGGCGAAGATATCAATCTAGGGGATGGTTTGAGCTAGGGCCCAGAACGAGCTGAAAGCAAAGAAAGGCGCACCAGCGTGGAATGTCAGTCAAGCGTGCTGGAATCTGCAGAAACCTGGGGTCAATTCCCCCTAAATTATTTTGAGAATCCAGCAAGGACATGAGCGTAAGACAGAAATATGGTCGGATTGACCCTGGAGGTGGAGATTGGGTGAAGAGGTTAGTGGGCTCTGCCGCGACAGCGCGCTACACAGGTTATAAAGCTATTGCCGACCATCGCAGCTGTGGACACATAGGGGCTGAGTATAAAGATGAACGCCGCCATCACTGGATCACGCAAGCCGAGGTGACGGGATCAGAGGATGCCGGGACGGCACCGGGTACACCCTCTCAAAAAGGAAAGGCTGGGCGCCAAGAAAAAAGGGATGTGTTTATAAAGAGTTTGAAAAAATCCGGTGTTCGATTCGAATTGACCAAAACTCTACAGCAAGTACTTACAGCCGGCAGCAACAGATACAACCACCGTTTTTCGGTGTGCGCGGCCTAGTCGAAAAATTTAAAACTGGCGATTGTGGACTCCCGCCAACGAGGCAAGGAACTAGGGCTCGTGTGCCTCGCTGTCTTAGCGAAGAAGGTGCGTTGTTCATAGAGCTATATAAGAGCCCTCTCCATGCGATGTGCACGAGCCTGAGATTTACAGCTGAGTAGTCGTCCGCATGTTTTACATAATGATACTTCATAAGATGCGCCTTGGCTTCGCTCCGGCGCGTTTATTTGTCTGGCTAGGGAGACTAAGATTATAGAGATAGACATACATCCTTTGGAATCCGTGCAGCGATATTGAAAGCAGATGTAGGGGATAGCAGGCAAGACGCTCGTGTTGGCAGCAGGGTACCATTACCTTTATATATCTGTTTAAGCAGCAGTTCAATAGTCAGACTGTGGCGCAATACAACAAGACGTGCCGCCACTCCGCTCCAGCTCAAACTTCGAACTGTGAATCTCAAGAGTACGGTTAATTCTGGCAATGTTCTACATGCCGTTGAACACGCGTACCACCAAGTAGTTGGTCAGAAGTCACGGAATATGAAGGGGCTGTGTGCCTAGATAAATTTTGATGGGAAATGCGGAGGAGAGGAGCTTTAGAAGAGCAGAGAGTGCAAAATGGGGTAGACTCGAAGGAGTTAAACCAAACATACCCAACGAATAGAGACCATAATCTTGAGAGAACATTTACTTAATAGAGAGGTTGTGCCCATGCGGCATGCCGCTTTTGGGTTGTGCAAAAAGCAGCATGCAGCTTTTTTTATATTTTTTCGCTGAAGGTCATTACGACTGTCAGCTAGCATTATGGTGTCAGAAGATGACTGCCAGGCAGAATTTCGTAAAAAGCTGCATGCTGATTTTGCACAAGCACCAAAGCGGCATGCCGCGTGGGCCCAAGCTCTCTACTTAATACTTATCCGGTGGCCCGTGGCCGGTACTTACTTTGGATGTGTCACTCTCAGGCGCCTGCCAAGGGGTCTTCGGCATCCCTTTGATCGATCTCTATTCCTCTCCCCAAACTCCTTCCACATTCTGCAAGCTGCCACTCTCTTTATCGCCCCTCTTTTAATATTTTGAGAATGCTTAGCGCCTAATTAAACGCTAGACTCGGCTAGTCTGTAGTTTACCGCGCCACCTGTCATTGGAGGTGCGAGTATTACATAAACTTGCGGGGTTTAAATTCCTTGCGGGCTCTTCAGCGCTTCTGGTGCCCTCTACTGCCAAATTTCAAAGGCATTTCTCATTTTAATGACATTTAGAACACATCTGTAACTTGAGAATATTTTATTTCTTCTTGTTCGCATGGAAAAAGAAATGCACGCTAGCGCCGGCCCATCAAAATTCTAAAATTCCCGAACCTGATCCGAGCGGTTCGGTTCGTGTTCAGTTCAGGTTGAAGTTCGGAATCAGACGGGTACCTTGTATGTATCACATCACGCCAGCACTGCTATATACTTGTGGCTTGCGTGCTTCCCTCCCAAACTTATTGCACATGGGCGGTTCCCACAACGACGCACAGACGACGGTATGGGTTTTGGGCATCGGTATTGACGAGGTGAGACTGGACACACTTTTTCGATCCTTGCTCTCTAATCCTACAGTATCAACTAAATGGGATCAAAAACTTGGAGGGATGCGCCAAGGACGTATATGACCTCTGCGCTGCTCTCTCGCGCCGCTTCAAAGCGGTCGAACCATGCATCTTAACCAATTCTTCCGCAACCGTAGCAGCGACCATCAGTTCATTCCGCACACATTTGATTGACAATTTACGCATTTCCATGGGCGACCCCATTGTCGTGATGTTAGCCTGCTACGGGCAACGGCTTGACGGCGGTCCGAAGCGTTCACGTGAGGTCGACGCATTCATTCCGTCCGACTACTCTTCCGACGTGCCTGGAATACCCGATCACATCGTCCATTCTCTCCTCGTCGAGTTGGTGGAGAAGAAGGGGCCAAATGTCGTACGTCGCCCGTACAGTGCCTTATCACCACGTCAATTCTATTTCAGACAATCATCATCGATTCTTGTTTTTCGAGAAACTTTCCTGGGGCCACTAACGCTCGTCGTTTGCGCGGCCCACAATGGCGTTCGCATCTGCTCAACGCAGAAATTGAAGACCACCAGTTCGGTGGATTTTTCTCGGGACAGCCGCAACCATATGTCCTTCTGATGGCTTGCCGGCAAGATTCCATCGCACAAGAGTCGTCTGATGGAGGGCTATTTACCCAGGCGCTCGTTTATGTGCTGGGCGACTCGGAGGAGACATCGATGACTTATCGCGAGCTTGTCATCATGGTCAACGCGAAGATAGGGTCGAATCGCTCATTTCGGACTCAGATTGCCATCTGCTCTGGACTATATGCCGACCGAGCGCTGTTCACTGCCCCCGTGATCCCGCATATAACAAAACTAGCAGTGTACCTGAATCCGCTATTTCAGCTCGAGGCGGATCCGGATGATAATTTCTTTCTGGTGTCTTCAAAAAACAACGCCACGGTCGCTCTTCGTCCTGGCCCAAATGACGCCATCATCATCGAACAGCTCCGCGGGTTTCCAGCCAGATACGGCAGCCGTGAAGTTGTTCTTCACGCGACCGAGTCTACGTCGATTTCCCGAGTGTTGACGGGGATTGCTTTCTTCCATCACTGCTTCGCACTTGGTCTCCAGTCTCCAACCGATATCACCTGGTACCGTGGTTGGCTCAGATATCTTGTGTTCTGGCGTCCACGGGTGGAGTCTCAGGCAGATATCGCCGTCCATCACTTTGCGGAAGCGCACAATGCATCCCCCAGTCTAATATCGGCCAACCTCGTCCGCAACGGCGTCGCGAGTCTTCGATCCGTCCCTGGGGACCACGTTCTCGGCCTGAAACTATCCAACTCATCCAAACGCGTCGTGTATCCATATCTTTTCCATTTTGACTCCGCGACGTACGCTATCAAAGCCAGTATCTCTTCCGAAATCGACGGCGAACAATGCTGATGATTCAATAGGCGCTGTACTCCCCCTGGCCGAAAGATGTTAAGTTGCGTCCAACGACACTCGAGGCAAATTCATCCATAACCCTCGGGTACGGAGAGAACGGCGGACCGTCCTTCAGGGTCACCGTCGATCCTAATAACCGAGGTCGATCTGCTGAATTACTCAAGGTGATATTCTGTCAAAAGCCAGTCGACCTTGAGTACATGCGGCAGGACTCCCCACTTACACCTTCGTCGAAGCCCTCCCCCCCGCCATGCGCCCCGATAATTATTCCTGAACCTTGGTATTCTGATGTGGTAGTTATCTCTGTTCCGCCTGGCTACCGCTCAGAGCAGCCGTCGGTTCGGGACGGCCTGAGTTTGGTTTGGAGCAGGTTGCGTCGTGTGACCGGCGTGAACCTCATGCATTTCTTTTCTCACGAATAAACCACATCTCGATCTCGCCAGTCCCATTCCCGTCCGCCTCGTTGCACTAGGACACACACGTAATTTTTTGACTCAGCTGTAATATAAAGCTAGTTGTCCAACATTAGAGAGCTTGTGCCCACGCGGCATGCCGCTTTTGTGCTTGTGCAAGATCAGCATGCAGCCTTTTACGAAATTATGCCTGGCAGTCATCTTTTGACACCGCAGTGCTAGCAGACAGTCGTAATGACCTTCAGGGAAAAAATATAAAAAAAGCTGCATGCTACTTTTTGCACAACCCAAAAGCGGCATGCCGCATGGGCACAACCTCTCTACTATCATAGGTCCACAATGGAAGTAGTCTCTCGTAGACAGGCGCTTTACCCGGACACTCGTAAGTACCTCGTTGGATACAATGGAAGTTCGGCTGGTGCCGGACCGGATTTTTTGACGTTATTGGGCCTAATCCTTGGCCTAATCGGAGCAAAAGTCTGAATGTCACTGACTCACCGTCGCCTTAGTCCGTTTTTAAGCGCGGGGGTCCAACCGGATCAGGATATTGTTACATAATCACTCAAAATGAAGGCCTTGTCCTCCACTTTGGACTTTTTCGACATCTCTGAAAGATTGCTTCATGTATTCTCTCCCAGCCCAAATTTATTTGGACTTTTTGGGTCCAGATTCACCACAATGTTGAAGAGCCAAGTTGACGAGTCTTCGGTCACATTTATGTCACATCACATTGACGCCAACCTCCCATTGTGATTCAACTTCGATTGGACAATTTCTAAACCACCAGATCATCTTAAATATGCATATGAAATGAGTTCCACCCCAGTGAGCCAGAGAAAATGTGCTCCACAGCGAAAACGAGACGAAAAGAGGCCAAATTGAAACTCCGACACTTATGTAATAAGATCCTGATCCGGTTGGAACCCCGCGCTTACTAACAGACTTCAATACAATCGAGGTACGAGATTCTCAGTATTGAAGCGTCTGTCTAGGAGAGACTACCGTCGCCTCATTCATTTCACAGGCCTCTGTCACCGGAAGGTGTCGTGGCGGTTGAGTCGCAGGCTCTACGTGGAAACCTTACCCAAACTCGACTAAGTAATAGCCGACATTCTCTCATGGTTGAGAATGTAACTAGTGCTGCTATAGTTTGACTCTTGAGGGTTGGATTGCGTGCGCAAGTAGATAACGGGAAAAGTAGAATGAATGAATGAGTAACGTCTGGGCCACATGTTTACAGCTTCAACGTTGTAGTGATAAACCAGTGGAGATGAGCGGCTCAAGATGCGTGGCAGAGGCATGCATGACGTTAGATGTAGCTACGGACCGAGACTTCTTTTCGCCTGTTCTGTGCTCTGTTTGCACAGGTCCAGAAGGGCCTAGAAGTTGTTCAATTCCGTTTGCGGCGCTTTTTTCGCTGATAAGTATTGTGACCAAGTCAACTTTGATCTCGATTTAGAAAATTCCTCCTGTTGCTCAGAATTCACAGCTCAGTACAGTACGCGGACCGAGGAGCTGGATCCACGCATGAGTTAAGTGCCGCATGGACTCCTCAAGACTCAGTAGTTTAAGTACGTGCACAATCCCAAGTCACACTTCATCCACGAGTTTCTTATAGTTTCCGCCTCTACCCACGTTATTCCGCGAGAATGCTGAACAGCGAGCGGGAATACGTCGACCTCCTTTTCCGTGCATCCAAGAAATATGCAAGTTGGGACCCAGAGGTACTCGGTCTCCATAATTGACAAACGTTTCGCTGATAGTATCTGAAGGTCGTGGTCAGAGTCGGAGACTGGGGCAGAATGACACAGGGAAAACGGACTCTGATGTTCTGGCGCAGAAAAGGCACATTCTTGAAGGAGGGCAACATCTACCTGGATGGAAAGGCGAAGGAGCACAAGATCCCGGAGCCCATCGAATATGACGGTGGTGAATCCACAGAAGGAGAGACATGGGTTGTCTCTGAGAATGCTGAACAAGTGGATGTATCCTCTTCGGTTGGCGGGTGAGCTACGTTCACTCGAGTTGAGGCCACAGTTATGTGACCAAAAATTTGAGGATTACTCCCGCCATCGCGCAATGTAAGGTCAAGGGAGCCTTCAGGTTCTCCTCCGGCCGTGGAGCGCTTCTGGTCACGGAGAACACCACGCTGACCTGCATCGACCCTCCGGGAGCGCTCAGACGTCTTCTTAAAGACACGAGCATGCGCGGTTCCGTCATTGTGTCCGAAGTCCACTGCTGCTCGTCCTACGCCCGTATGCTTACCACTCGAGAGGGCACTACTGTCGCTCTGGGCTTGAGAGTCGAACCCCCAGTGTCTGGCGTTGCATCAGCGTCTGCCAATGCTACATGGGTCCGGAATCTGTCTTCGGGGAATTTTAGATCTCAGGTGAATAAAGACGGGAAGCGCAAATTTTATCCCCTGTTCCGCCTTGTGTCTCTCACGGAAAAAGCCACGTCAACGGGACTACGGGGAAAATCAAGTGAGGAGGATGCAATGGCTCCACTTCCGGATGCCGAGCCTCCCTGGGATGCCAATCTCAAAATTGTCCAGAAGCCTGCCAAAGCCAAGGAATAGATCGTATTACTGGTTTGCATGTGTAGATGGTATCCTTTCGCGTTCGAGCACATCTATTCATGTTCCGAATACGTGGTACATTAATTTCATGAAACAAATAGTTGGAATCAAGACTCACTACGTTCTCACAGTGGCAACACTCTTATTGTTATTACTGTTGTTTCGCGGTCAGACATGAACCTTTGGCACGTAAACAACTCGCGCATGAGCTCGCGAAGGCCGATTCGCTTCCCCGCGACAAGGTAGAATTTGAGCTTGCGTAACCCTGTGTTGTGGAGTTGGCGAGATTTTAAATCAGTAAAACTTCTAAAGAACTTCGGCGTAGGGGGAGCTGGGCGGGGAAAGAGCAGGCCAGAAGCTCAACTCCGTGCGCGAGAACTATGAGCCTGAGGCGTAGAACTAGCACATCCGCAAGCAGCGATTCCGCGCCAACCACCGCCGACACACAACGAGCGAGCTATTTGAGGCCCGAGAGATGTAAACGCAGGCTCACCCACTGCGTTGACGCGGTCCCAAAATGCGCAGGCTAGGCACGGCTATATTGGCCGAGGCGTCGCATCGTTGTAGCCGACGCCGATCTTTTACCCGTCACTGGCGAGTCTATAGGCGGACCTCCCCGTCCCTTCTAACTTCTCTCCACACCTCCGGGCTTCTAGCCCCACGTAGGTACATGCCCTTCCTAATGGTTTAGACGGCCGGTCGACGCAGTGACCGCTGGCGACGACCTCCATGGGCAGCTTCTTCGCAAGGCCCACCTCTCGCTCGTACCGCCGTCGGTGGCGATCACCCGTTGCTTGAAAATAAATATATATGAGCTTGTGCGAGGAGGAAATAGAAGATGAGGACAAGACGGAGGTGACTAACCAAAACGCTGCTGGCCCGCACATTGGCAAGAAGGCCTCCACCTCCCAAGCGTGATGTTGTCGTTTATGACCTTGCTTGCAAAACCACGCCTGAGTATTAAATATCAATCGACGGAAGTAAAGATCCATGCGGAGCTCCAAGCAGACTCGGGTAAAAGCCACCAGACATATTGTCCCTCGCGTCCACGGCGAAGCGCCAATCCGCACCGAAAGGAAGACAGAGAAAGAGTGCTCTCCACTCACCTGAATCCTTCTATCGATGCGGCTCCACAATCACCGAAACCCTCGTCGTCGTAGCGAGTGGGGAGGACAAGGGGTGCGGACCGGACAAGCCATGATCTAGGTCTTAGTGTTCCTACAGGCCGAGAGCGGCTGCGATGCGTGTTAGCACGGGATAAGTAAAATGCTGCACGGCGCGTATCCGATATCGTATCGTTACTTAAGATATCTGTCCCCGACGGTGGCGCAGCCGAAAGCGCGTGGAGGAGCCCGCGGGTGTACACAGTCGAGGACTCCAGGCTGGGGCAAGGAGGAGGAGGAGGGTGGCAGAGATAAACGTGGAGGACCAGCGGCGCAGAGGCTGCGCACCTCGAAGAGGAAAAAGACGCTGCATCGAACGTCCCCGCATCATCGTGTCTTCGAGCCCCGCGCGCACACAGAGTGGTCCACGCCTCCCTCCCGCCAGCTATATCTGCTCGTCCTCCGTCGTCTGCCGCTCTCGCGTGAGGAGCCTGAGCGACGAGCATGCCAATGTCTCTCTAACCAAGCAGTCGATGACCCAAAACATATCTCTTCCACCCCCCATTCGCCCGACGTGCAGCACAGAGGATCCCGCATCCGCACCCGCACCCGCGCGCACCCCATTTCGCACTCGCAGCTTTTTCGTTCCTGATAGTACTTCCGCCTCCTTCGCTCACATGCGCTCTGCACGCGTGCCCGCTCCCCGTTCGCGCACCGTCCAGCCCAGCACCCTCGGAACGCCAGCACGACCCCGTCCCCATCCCCATCCGATGCTCACTCACGCTCCGCCCCCGCCCCACCTTCGCGCGCCGCCCAGCCCGGCTGCACCGCCGCATCACACCTATCCGGGACCGTCTTCGGCCGCGCTGAAAAAGGCGTGGTGGAAGCACAACGAGGCCGAAGGAAGGCAGTGTAGACGCGAGCGCAGGTGCGGCACCGGTCCATAGTCCATCGAGGGCCGAGGGATCGAATCAGACGGGAGGGAATGTCCCGCGCTTGCCGGTGGGACGAGCGAGAAGCCGGGGCGAAGGGATGGAAAGAAAAGAAAACGGGTCGTCTTTCAGCCAGCGTTCCTGGTACTACTATAGCACCATAGCACCGCGTCGTGCCGACCCGCCATCTCGTCTCCGCGATGTGTGTGAAGCCTTGCGCATCGTCCGGCAGGGGCGCGAACGGAGCGGGAAGCATGAGACCGAGGAGCGCTTTGCGGAGGGTCTAGCGGAGAGCAGTCATCCAAACTGCTGGCAAAGGTCAGGATGGACTCGAGCCAAGCGGCGTCGCGACGAAAGGCCCGACTGGCGATACGTAGATGTCTAGAGCAGACGATGAGAAATTCCCGCCAGCAGCCAGATGGGTTCGCGAGTGTCGTACCGGGGATCTGACGGAGGTGTGTGTAGGTTATAATGTGTGTAATGTTTCACAGGGTTCCCGCAGTGCTGCGGGTGCGCCGCGGCATATTCAAAGTCGAGTCTGCAGCCGATGCCTACGGGCGCGGTCACTCCGCTCCCCCGCCGTCCAGCCCACCAAGCACCCTCGAAACGGCAGCTTCGTCTGAGCCGTCCCCGTCCCCAGCCAATCCTCCCCCCACGCGGGAATACGTCGAGCACAACTTGATCGTGATGCGACGGTGCTGGCGTGCTGTGCACTGCCGCACCTATCCGGGGCCGCAGCGCCTGCGTCCTCGTCCTCGAAGGCGTGGTGGAAGTACAAAGGAGGGCAGCACCGACCCATGGTCCATGGATCGTCCAAGGGAATGTCCCGCGTTTGCCAGCGGGGCGAGCGGGAACCCGGGGCGAAGCCGGGGAGAGGAGATGGAAAGGAAAGGAGGGAAAGGAGGCCACCGAGTCGCTGGTGTCACCGCCTGACCCAACGTTCCCGTTTCCAAGAGCTGCTCGGAGCGTTGACGGCGATTCGTCGACATCGTCACGGTCGTGCTGACAGGTGCTGGCCCGCAGACACGCCAGGCACACACTCCACTCCAGCCGGCTAAGCGCCAGCCCCATGCAGCCTAAGCCATGGATCTTTGCTTCTTTGCTTGGGCATCGTCGGGATGCAGCGCGCGCGCGCGAACGGAGGAGCAGACCGAGGAGCGCCTTGCGGAGGGGGCGACGCACATGCCACGTAATCGGATATCCAGCCCATCAACGATCCTGCCCCCTTCCGCCGACCCGACGTTCCACCCGTCACGGTCCTCCTCAAGACCAAACGCTGTTCCACCTCCCAGCGCCGT
Source organism: Mycena haematopus (assembly GCA_029281435.1). NCBI lineage: Eukaryota > Fungi > Basidiomycota > Agaricomycetes > Agaricales > Mycenaceae > Mycena > Mycena haematopus. Next base: position 24,921 of record JARJCV010000374.1, read on the forward strand.
GCGGCATGCAAAATGGCTTCCGAAGTTCGTCGGGATAACCTTCTCGCCTCGTCCTGGCTCCTAGAGTCCTCGTTGGTCGTCCTTAGCGCCCGTAGTCGTCTACACAAAACCCACAAAGACGACGGGTGGCCGCGTGCCAGGTGAGACGAGGTAGATCCTGGCCGGCATTAATCGCCCGACTGAGTTGGCGAGCGAGGAGAGCACTCTAGAGTGCACAACGCATCCTCGTCAGTCTGACTGTATAGCAAGAGAGAGGAGAGAGATGGAGCTAAGACGCACCCTATCGACAGACCAGCCTCAGGACATCCCTCGTCTCAAACCCCCGTGAAGCTTGGATGGTAAGTATGTACCCGGTCTGTTGTCGTCATGGCCATAGATTAGATTACGGTCTGAATAGCTATAGCGCAGGAAAGGACCAACGCACCGTATCCGGGAGCGAGCCCTCCCAAAGTCTTTGCGTGTCGTGTGTCTCCTTGTACGCAGCCAAATCTGGCCCACGAGGGGAGTGTGCATGCTTGCTCGCGAGTGAACGCTGCCGGTGAATCGCTCGTGGGTGTGGGCGTGGACGTCTGCGGCTAAGATAGATGCTGCGAGCAGAGCAAGAATAGGCAGCACTCTTCGTTCGCTTTATGCTAGGCTCGTCCTGAGTTATCTTGAGTACTTGAAGATGTCCGCATTCCAGCGCACGTACCGACCCAAGTTTTCCTCCCAGTGAGCCGGCGCAGCTGCGTTCACCTCCGTACATATCCGACTTCATCTCCAGCGCCGAGCCAGCGCACGCCCCATCACCGAGACAAGACGAGCCCAAGATCGAAAAATGCTGTGGCGCGCTCAGCGGTCAGGTCGAGGGATCGATAAACTAGGGCGCACCCGCTCCATCGCCCAAGCGTCATCCGGATCTCACACCAGGCCGCGAGATAGATCGCAAATGCCTCCGGGCTGTTATGTGTATCTGCTCCTGATGCTTTCTGGCTAGCAAAACGCTTCACAGGCTGAATCTCAGCCAGAGAAAGCAGGAGAAGAAACGAAGCAGCGTCTTCAATGAGGACAGGCCTTTCAAACAGGTTTTGACCGGCTTGTGGCCGGGTAATGCGCTCTTAATGCGCCACAGCGTGCTGCCACATAAATTGATCCAGCTGTGTTTTGTTGGTGCGAGGAAATAGCCCGACCTTGAGGCAACGAGAGCATGGTCGAACAGCAATAAGGAAACAGACAAACATGCGTAATCTACTGTCAAGCGCCATCAGATGATCGGATGTTCAACTTCTTGGTTCAACTTCGTCTCGTCTGGTGGAAAAACGTCTAGTGGAAAGATTCGATTTAGTGGAAAGATTCGATTGATTCAGCAGTATACCATAATATTCAGAGTTGGGAGTCGGCGCCGCACGAGAGGGCAGTTCAAATTCACATTTATTACAACCTCCACTTATCAGAAAGACAAAATACCACATAATTTATCAAATCATTTCTACAATGAGACGAACAACGAAGGAGCACCGGGGACGAGACTCGATTAAGTATAACACATCTCTCCCCAATGCCCAGAGCCCAATCCGAATTAATTAAAGGACCAGACAACGTTAATCACCCCATCAAAGATGTAGTTCGGGTCGATTGTCGCCATTGCGGGCTCGGACAAGTCAATCCCATTAGCGCCCTGGCAGCCCGGGCACAGATCCTGTACCACGGCCTGGACGGACCGGCCTTGGTCTGTCGAGGCAGACGAATTCAGGATCAACGACTGGCAACGCAATGAAAGGCAAGGGATACGCACATTGAACAGTAATCGTCTGCCCACAATGCGCGCCGGCAGCCCAGTTTCCCGTCCCGAGCGCAACGATGAATTCGCTGTTCTGCAGAATGTTGCCGCACGCGCCGTACCCGCCATTCGGGTCATAGTACGTCGCTGGACAACGATAAATTATTGAAAATCCACCAGCAAACGAGAGTAACTTGCCGCGGCCGTCGATACCGCCCGAGGGGGGTGAGCTTCCACCGCTACCACCGAGGCAGAGCACTTGGCCGATTTGAAGATCTAGCGGCGGGAAATTCAGCGAACACTCCCATAGATGAGACAGGTAGGTGGAAGGGAACATACTCGTGCAACCACTGTTAATCGACGGATTCGACGCATGCAGCTGAGAATCGGAGACCCCAGTCTTGGCCTCGATGGCAGAGCAGGTGTCTCCGCTGACGACAGTATACGTCGATCCGCATCCGCTACCGGTAGATCCCCCGCTACTGCTAAGGCAGAGGACCTCGCCGATCTGAAGGTCTAGAGAAAAAATCTTAGGTCAGCGAACATCAACACGGACAGCTAGAAGTGAACATACTCGTGCATCCGCTATTTATTGACGGATTCAGCGAGTGGAGCGTTGCATCAGAGACGCCCGTCCGCGACTCGATGGCGTTGCAGGTGTCGCCGCTCACGACGGTATACGACTGCGCGCATGACTGGCGGGCCTGTCTCGAATGTTAAATATATATCACCTAAATATATACGTGAAGTGGAGAAATGCGCAACGTACCTCGATAGATGCGGGGGACGCTGAGACCGCCAGCGCGGGTAACGAGGAGGGCAGCAGGGAAAGCCTTGGGAGAACATTCTTGACTCAGTCGAATGAGTGTGATTCCGGGATTAGAAGAGTGTCTGGTCAGAAGGGAAACTTGACCCGCCCGACCATGGGCCCTCACATTTATGTGGGTCTTCGGGAGGAAGGGGAAATGGAACTAGATGGCACTGCATGGGTCCTTGAGCAACTTGAATCAGGTGTGAGTTACGATCCAGTAAGATCACAAAACTCGCGTGGTACCTTTTTTGTCAAGGCTTGCATTGCAAGCAATCAACGCCTCCGCATCCTGAATAAAAAAATATCAACCGAACTAGCTCTAGAAGACTTATCGGGGCGACTCGAGCACCCGGACTCAGGGCGAAATCCATTGTACGTGAGCGTGGGAAAAGGAGCTAACTCCCGCCTCACGACGGCGACGCGCGCGGTTGCCTAACCAACGTTGCAACAGTGCCTGTTAATCCGGGATCCTCGTCACATTTCCGGATCATCTCGTATGTCATCGCGCGCACCGGATGATCAGGCGCGCGGCGCGCAGATCTGTGGACCCAGCGCTGGGGGAATTGCATCATGAACTTGAACCTTGATGTGGCTGAACCGAACGGTAACGTTCTTCGTAATTGTCGGCGGAGTTTGTGTCAGGTGGGATGCGAAGTTTCAAAGAATTGGGAAATTGCACCGCTGGAAAGGAAGAAGTCAATGGTTCAAGTTCAAGGAAAGCAAGAGACAAAAACGCAGCGAAGCTCTGCGCACAGGCGAAGGGAAATCCACTGCCCGCGAAATCTTCCGCACAGCTCTGAGGCGCAGCATCAGACGTTCAGTATCATTAATGAACGCCAACTGACTACCCTTCTCTGGACGTTACGGCTTCGGGATTCGGGAATATGCTCCCAGCGCTCCGGCCTGTTCGGATAAGTAGTTACCGTTGCAATTTGAACCAGAACGCACCATGATGTAAATAACAAAACACCGAGGTGGGCCGATTTCGTTTAAGAAAAAACCCAAACCAGCGCTTGAATGAGCGCTAAAAAAAAAAAAGGTGGAGTCGAGGCGCTGATAGCGGAGGTTGAAATGGCTTCAGACGAGGGATGGTGAAGAGTAATCTCCCGGCGGAGTCTATAGGCGCGAAGTAAAGAGGGTAACTGCAGACCTGCTTTCTGCAGCATCGGTTCCCAAAGTATCTTGGTCGTCATGCACGGCCGAATTGGCATGCGTCTCATCGTTCCTTTGCGGATCCTGCAGCAAAATCAGCTGGCGGGTTGAGAATATTGAAAGGTAAACGCGTACGAAAGGCTGCTCTAAGACTTTCCGTGATGGTTGTTGATATTATTACAATTACCCATGCTGTCATGTCACAGTGCTGTTCCAAAAATGCAAGTTCGAACGGACCGCCACAGAAGGCGCTTCAGATTTCTACCCGAGTTTTGGATCATCCGCATATAAAAAGTAAACACTGGCGGACGCACGAGCAATCACATCCACATCACTCTACCTCTGTCCTCTGGGAGGCCGGGCGCGAGCCTGAGGTTCGCATGGGACCCTTATCGAGAGGAGAGACCAAGATTCAGCATACGATCTCGACGAGAGTGGAGGTACAGCAAATATTCGATAAAAAGTCAAACAGCGGGATGGTCAAGGTACACGACAAAACAAATGCTTAAGCCGAAAGCAAAAGAAAGCACGCGAAAAAGCGATCGAGAAAGCAAAAACGTAGCAGGGGGAGGAGATGTTGGAGCCAGCTATACCAAGCTGATTAAGATATTTAGCGACGTATCATTATAGATAAGAAGGAACATGTACCAACTATTGGATGAAAGAAGCATCCATCGTATGGGATTCCTCATCTTCATATCCATTAAAGTCGGCCAATGACTGGCCACCATCGACGCTGCTCTCCGATTCGTCATCGGACTCAAACCGGTCGCATGCGTCGTTCATGGGATATTGTTTGTCGCATAAACTCCGCTAAGACTTCCGCGCCGACTCCCGACTGCCACTTCCCATCCTGGAGATCAGCACAATCCTCCACGAGCTCGTCCATCAAGGCCTGTGGAGACGGATCATGCGGCTCTAAGCTCACGTCGCCGCCATTAAAGTGGACGCTGAGGGTCCGTTTGAAATGGAGTGCCAGAACGCAGCTGTGGGCGACCCACAATGGTCCGGGCGCGGGGAGATGGGACGGGAGCGGCGGCGCAGTGGGGGCTCGGGTGGGAAGGTCGACGAAGGGGACGATGCGACTGTTATCCTGAGAGGCGTAAGCGCAGACGTTGTGGAAGGGCACAAGACTTACCTAACGTCGATGCTGAACGTGTTCTCCATAAAAGGCTCAACCAATGTGCTGCACACCGTTATAGCATTGTCAACAGTTCTGTAAGACTCGTGCAGGCCTTCTTTGTAGGTATCCCTAGCCTGGTAGGACTTTTCGTGGGCCTGATCATCAACGTACACAATGAAGTTGACCCTCGGTGCGTACCACGTCAGCCAGAAACGGAGGCAACACCCAGATAACACTGGTCGGAAGATCTGAACGGCCGGTGACACAAATACTCCGCCATCTCGCATGGCTATGGCGTCGATGACACTTTGTGGCATTTTATTCTGGCAACGTTTGAAAAAAGATACGTCGAGCGCACAAAACTTCACCTCTGAAGCGACATCCTCCCCAATCATTGCTGCGCCTCGTTCCATCGCCCGCAATGACCATGCCTCAATGCTATCGCGACCTCGCCTCGATAGGGCTGGTCATCTGCAAACCAAGTCAACGTGTCGAACGAAAAGAATGTCAAACATCAAGACCTATAAATGGACCATAGACGCCGGGTTCCAACAATTCCTCAGAGTCGCGCGGAAGCATTGGACCTTGGACAGAATCCACGACATAACTCAGGACGTCAAATCTCTTCAAATTGATTTTTCGCAGCTGAAACATTAAACTGCGACCCGGGTCGTGATCGTTGATAATGTCCAACCAGCGATAGAACGTCTGAATCGTCATTCTGTTACGGTTCAGGTTCCATCCTAGAAATGGAGATAAGGACAAGCCGTACTATACGCCCAGTGTGGCGCACCTCCACCCATGAGCACAAATGGATAGTCCGCGAGGCAGAAGCAAGGGGGTGCGGGCCGGACAAGCCGGGACCTAGGGCAGGGAGGGTGGTCGGCCAAAAGGTCAGTTAAAAAAAATAATGACCTCCCTTGATTCAAGTTGAAATGGCCTGTGGTGCATCCTACTGAGTTACAGAACACTGTCTACCACCTATTTGGCTCAAATCGAGCATTTGGAGGAGGGCAATCACTCTTCTTCGCTATTTTGTCCCATTTTGGAAAGATCAGCCATCAATGTGGTCATATTTGACAGTGGGATCAAATGTGGAACATAGGTACTGAAGGCCTCTGAAAGTAAAGCTGCATTGAAGGAAGGTGTCTGAATGCCCGCCAGTGCTCACCTCGTCAATATTGAATACATCCAGCATGTTGATGCTGCCAAAAAAGGAAATATTTCCTTATTTGGACATCACGTGGTAGGGTGGGTCCCGCAAACGGTCGATAATAAAAAAAACGGCATAAGGTGTTTTTTTTTGTTTTCCGTACCCCCTTGGGCAGAAGAGAAACATATTGCGCTCTTGCGAGATGGACCTTTGCGACAGAACGAATCTACACTGTGTTAGAGGGTGCGTCGAATGGCGAAAGAAACCTTACGGATATGCCATGGTGGTGGAAGGAGAATGTCAGTGCGCCCACAGTGCAGTTTTTGACCTTGTGACGTCACCCGGTCACTGATTGCGGGATGTTCGGAATCGGATTGGGCTGAGTCACTACTGTAGCATTTCGACCAAGTGTTCATGGGGTGTCACGCGTCACCTCAAGTGTTCATTTTTTAGGTGTTCATTTCTCGGCAATCACGAGAAAATTACTATATATGGTAATTCGGCATCCGCCGGACGAGAAATTTTCGCATTTTTTGGCCCGAAATCCCAGTGTCACGCGTCACCAATACCTCAAGTGTTCAGTTCAGAGGCCCGCGTCACGCGTCACCTGAACATTCAGTCGAAACGGTACAGTACGCGCTGAGATATCTGTATTCCAAGCACAAATATAGAGGGAATCATGCGGTGAGCTAGATCGAACCATGCGGTGCATCAGACACTTGATTGTCTTCCATCGCAGTACACATAAAGCCGTGGCGATGGGAATTGAACTTGAGGAAAACAAAACAGTGTAAGCTATGGAGTTTCTCGTTCCAGAACGTCGTGCTTCTCGCAGATGTAGAGATCTTGGACGGTGTGCCATACTTGTGCTCCCAAAGAGCTATATCAGATTTCGCACTCAGGCTTAATATTTATTGTTAGCTCGCCGTCAGTTTGTTCTGGACCAATCCTGGACCCACAGTACCTGGTCACGAGTGTGCCCTACCGGGGCCCGAGGAGGCTTACACCGGGAATTCCCACCGTATTGGCCACACAGAAGTGAGTGAATGTATATAAAAATGCCTCCCTTTCATGGCCGAAAGGCGTGACACCACGATGGAGGTTCACCCTGGAGTGACATACGACAACGCGCCGGAAAGAAACATTCACGTATGGGTCTCGGCACTTAGTCCCAACCGGTGGCCCTGCCTCGTCGCCGGTGAGCTCTTTGATGCTGCTGATACGACCATTTTGCTCATCGTTGCCAACTTGCGCCAAGGGTGTTGGACAGACGTCGGCGAGCACCAAATCCCGCTGAACATATTTTACCGGTGGCTGGACGCAATCCTGAAGCGGCGAAGCCTGGTAATCGCCTCGTGCTTACTCGATATATGCCCTCAGGCTGATCTTTCTTGGTTCAGAGCCCGCCACGTTCTACGTGTTGGTGCGGCGACCGGGGTCGAATGGTATCCTTACACCCAATAATAATCACAGCACGATCTCTTTCCACCAGGATATTCAAAACGCCATTATTGCAAGAGTCTATGAAAGTCGTCAATCAACCACATTCATTCAGCCAGGCGAATACCTTTTATTCAACCTCATTCCATCCGGCTTGAAGACAGTCAGGCCAGCGTTCAGATCAACTCCTATCAAGTCGCGCACAGTAACAAAGCCCACTGGAACCAAAACTCCCAAGAGCGCTAGGGTAAGTGTTGCACGTTCATGGAGAAACATACTCGGACATATTTTGTTAGTCGGCAGCATCAGGAAAAAGCCAAATTACTATGGGCTCTATGGGGAGTTACATAGACCCACATAGACACTCATAGACGCCATAGCAACGTTGCTATGGCGTCTATGATGACTATAGCGTCTATGCAGGTCTATGTGGCAGCCCATAGCAATTTGGGTTTTTCCTGATGCAAGAGTCCGAGTCGACGTTCGCAATCGGGACCGTCAATACCGAGTTAGTGGACAAGCGATGCAACGGCGTGCGAGGGGACCAAATTACAAGGGCTTGCAAGTGGCTCACATTTATCCGCTCGGATACTGGGAATACGTATGTAGAGTTCTATTCGATTCTCTTGTTACACAATCTGACGGTTCAGATCATACTTAGGCGAAACTATTACTCGATGATGACGCGTACAATGCCCTGAAGGATGCCAAAGGAAGTCTATTGGTTACCGCGCCAAGTAAGCGGCGTCCAGGGTTATTATGTAAGCATCCGTTTTGAGGCAGCACGTGCTGCACGTCGGGTGGTGCACGTGACGTGCACCACCCAACGACGCGACTTCACGCGTTGAAGTCTACACAATGAGACTCAAATGGTGGCGGAAGTGCAGAGTAAGTCTAGTATCAATTATGATGCATCCCAGAACATTTTCGGCCAGGATTTGGGGTGGATATAGAAAATTATGATCTTTGAGGCCGAACGAAAGCCGAAAGCGCCGAAACCCTGTTTTCGAGTAGTAACTGCTCAGAAAAAAGCCTCGGTAAATCAATCGTCGATATAATGCTCTGAGAACATAGTATCGACTATTTCGGCTCTAAAATCTGCGTCGAATGGTGCAAAACGCGTGAAAATAAATGAGTTGTTTGGTTGTGCATCTCCCATCATTTTGTGATAACGTTGGACGCCGCTTATCTGGGCGCGGTAACCAATAGACTTGAACGGAACGAGGAACGAGTTCATACGTTCAAGCGTCTGTCTAGAGAGACTATGCCAAAGGAGACATTGACCGGAATGCCATACTGATGCGATCCGACATACATGATCAGTTCGACGACTATCAGTTTGGCTTTTCCTATGTGAGTACCAGAGACCTTGCGAATAGTTGCGATCCCACCGGCTGAGTCGTGTCTTCAGGAAAACGGTTACAACAAGTTCTATCGATTTGAAGTGTCAGGTGCACCATCTATACCCAAGGCACCGGCTTACAACCTACATGCGCCTATGAGGCTTCTCAACGCTCTGGGCCCTCAACAGGCACCAATACCTAATGAGCTCTTCAAGCATCATTTTATTACAGGCCTGCTTTGGCATTTCAAGGGCTTTGGGAGGGGCCTGAACCAGTAGATGTTGTTTATGCTACATCGCTATTTCTCTCTAGTGCGGCTGATGTTTTCTCGTCAGCGGAAGTGTATAATAGGTTGTATAATGCACATTTGTGTACCCGTCCCCGCCCGTGTCCGCTTCAATCGAACTTCGGCAAATCGCGGATCAAACACAGCCACCAAACAAGCGCCAGCATGGCCCGCTTCCTCTCAACACTCATATCTCATGTCGAGATCGAGCGCAAATTCCTCCCAACGCGCCCCCTTGTGCATGCGCTCACGCGATCCACCGCTATCCCAACTCTGACCCCCTCCATTGCCCTTGTCCACCCTGGCAGTGTACGACGTCTACTACGATCGCCACGACGGACGTCTCGTTGCAGAAGGGCTGTGGGTGCGCCGGCGGAGCGTCTTCTTCGCCGGGAGGTCAACCTCTTCTTCTATCTCGTCCTGGGAAGCCAAGGTGCGCGTAGGCGGCAACTTTGCGGCGTCGCAATTCGTCGAGGTTCAAGGCGCCGAGGCTGTCGAGCGTGAGATGCGGCGCGCTCTCGGTGGTGGCCATGTGGCTGTGGATAAGATCAGCGAACACCTTTCTGTCATGTCTGATTTGACGACGCGCCGCCTGTCTGGGCGGCTGGAGCTGCGCAACGAGGGTGATGACAGCGACGCTCTGGAAAAACTCACCGTAGTGATCGACCAGGTTGTCGAGACGATCCGCGGGTATTTTGCCGCCGCTCGCGCTGTACTGGAACGCAACGTCGCCGGAAACAGCGATAAAAACCTCTTCTTTCATGAGATAGGTGAGGTTGAGCTGATGGAGAAGATCTGCACAGAGCCGGGAGCCTTCGCCGAAAATCAGGCAGAGCATCAGGCAGATGAGCACGATTTGCGCCGGAAGACTGTTGCTGCGACGCGCGCCGCCCAGCTCGAGGCGTTCATGCGTGCGCACCCAGCGCTGTTCCCCATGACGCCGCAGCCGCGTGGCAAACTGGAAGCGTATTTTGTTTGGCTTGAGGAGAGGGCGGCAGCGGCGAAGAACAAGGCGCGTGTCCCCTAAGGTCAATTGAACTTCATTTTTTCCCCCAATAAGTTGTATTCGCAAAGCCAATACAGCGCGTTACTATTACCAGCGAGATCGCCTCCCTTCAACGTGCGAGAATTCCTCGAGATGCGTACTATTGAACAGATGATTCCCACTGTCCGTTGTGCCCTTGACGGTATACTTATCGTCAGACAGACGCAAGCCGACTATGCCACACGCGCCTGGGTGGTGACCGTATGGCTGTGGATAATATCCACGAACACTTTGCTGTCATGTCTGTTCGACGATGCGCCGGGGTGGTTGGAGCTATGCCACGAGGACTTCCTCTTCGCTCTAAATGCCATCAATCTATCACGGAAAATAAAGGTACTTGATATGAGGACACATATACCCAAAACTCAAAACCGGCCTGCCACGGCTCCCCGATGTACAAGCCCGAATAGAAAGAACACAACACCGGAGACGCCGTCGGGACGAGAAATGACGCTACTGCTGGGTCAAAGACTTGATTGATACACTGGTGCGAAGTAAGATACATCAAGTGATAGCGAGCAAACATGAATCGATGGAAGCCGAAGACGGAAGTGGATTTAAGTAATGTGAGATAAATGGATAGACGGCGAAGGATGAATAAGCCATTATTAAAAGTTGGAAAGTTTCGCCGCAGGCAGCTCAAATGTCGAATGCGCCACAGCTTGATCAAGTAAAGATCGACGCTCATTGCGCTAAATGTCGAAAACCTGGTAGTCATACTGCGCAGTCTCGCCCCAGAAGGATGGTGTGCAGGCGCCAATAGGATCGAGCCCGGATGGCGTCGTCGTGGGGCCCAACTCTTTAGCAGCAAAATCGTTGCTGGTTGTCGCAGGAAGCCAAGGCTCGAGTCCCGGCGCATTCGGATTGCCAGTGAGCATAAACATGCGATACCGCGCCTGCATCTCGGCTGTCAGTGCCGTCTGCGCCGGCGTGGGGTCTGGAGTCGTCCCGAACTGTATTATGGATCGCATGAGATCGAGTTGGGGTGGTTGGAGATCAAAATGTGGGAGAACGTACGACAATGTAAATATCATCCTGATGGCAGACGACTCCGTCTTGGAGGCAGAATGGCGTGTCTCGTTCACGGGTACGTCGCACCGAGGGTGTACAGCCCAACGAAGGCTTGCGCGCCGTTAGAAATCCAGTTGCGCGCAAGGGTCCATGTTGGGCACCTTTCAAATTCGCCGCCGCGTTAACACGGCTAGGATCTGCAAGGGGAAGAAGAAAACTGACCTCCACACGTAATCCGTGGTCAAGACCTCCAGCGGTATGCGAGAGTCACCGGTAGGGTCTATAGGATAGAACGGCGAGTCCATGACTATTTGGGTGCGGTTTGGACCGAGACTGAAGTCGCACACAGGCGCAAACTCCGAGGCCGGGGTAGGGGGTCCGGGAAGAGCAGTTGAAAGACGGTGGGGCCACCCTCGTTGTTGACATTAGTCAAGAGTAGAGGCTTACTGACTGGCGGGAACGGCGCAGTGGAATCGAGGGGAGTGGTGATCAACTGGCCGTCCCTGGTCGGACGCAGGGGCTCCCCCTGCCCAGTCGAGGGATCGAGATTATTTGCTTCGTTCTCCAGTGTGACTTGTGCGTCCAAAATTTCGTCCAAAGTCAAAGCCATCTGGCAGGCGGAATCTTCTGCGCTGCACGAGACCAGATGATTGAATGTGCTCTGAAGCAAGGCCTGCGTGTCGACAGACAAAAAGCCGTAATCCTGCAAGAGAACCGGTCAGTCAAGTGCGCTGCAAAGAAAATACGACATAAGCAGACCATTGGGTCGGACTGAAGGATGGCATTTTGGAAGAGCGAAGACGCCGACGGAGTCGCCAACAACGTGCGGATCATACCTGGACCGTTGATATCAGAAGAGATAAGATAGAGGTTTATCAAGCGCCTACCTGCACCGCTACTCTGACCGGCGAGCGTGATCATAGACGCATCTCCGCCAAAGGACGGCAGTACTTGGCCCAGGAAAAGAAGTGCGTTGATCGTATCCTTCACAGCGAGATTCGTGGAGCCATCCGGAGGCAGGAGGCCAAGCTTTGAAGCCCATCAGCAAAGCAAGTCGAAATACCCCGCAAGACATACTGCGCCAAGTCGATACTGGATTACGGCGACAATCGAGTTGGTTGCAATGGCAAGGTTTGAACCGTCGAGGCCAGGCCCAGTTGCTGATCCAGAATCAAACGAACCACCGTGAATCCTGCAGATGTGGATTAAACCGGGAACAATCGCGAGAAAATACGTCGCATTATTCACCAGACCAGAGTGGGCACATCTGTGTCAGCGTCGAAGGTGACGGGGACGTACAGAATCAAGGAAAGGCAGTCCTCGGAGAACGTCGAAGGGTCCACGTTGATTTGGGGGCATTCAAGGGGAAGCGCTGTGGGGTCGTCTGACCCGTTTCTTAGAAAGATAGAGTTAACCTCATTTCAGATCCAGATGGAAGTAACTTACGGCAATTGCCATTCACTAGCGATGGTGGATGGCGCCCACCGACTGGCATTTGCATAGCGCACAGCAAATCTGTTGGCACCATCGATATCCAGAGTACCTTGCGCAGTGCCCAGAGGAGTCGAAACGGAAACAGCCCGAGGCAAGATACCAGCCCAAATTGCGCACGGAAACGAAACCAGCCACAAGAGAGAAAGGACCATGCTGAAGGACGAAGGCGGCTGGTGAGAGTGTCAGGCATGGAAGATGAGCTTATATAGGTCCACGCCCGCCGTCTTAGGCACGAACTTTCCCGATAGCCGGTGCATCGTCTTACTGAGCGTCAGTGGCCGACGATTTCCCTCAACGGAACAAGGGTTGACAGAAAAAGCATCACATCAATCGAGGAACAGGAACCTAAATTTAGCGACGACAGCAGAAGAACAACAGGTCTTTCAACTTGTTTCAACTCTTCCCAGATAGTACTCACACTACCACCCGCGAAAAGTGCGAATCCGAGCTCACATCATCCGAAAAATCGAGACGAAAATTGAGCCCGGAGGAGTTGAATGGGAGTGCGCCGAACGTTCGACAATCGATTCAAAGAGACCCAGGACAGACGATCGACAGAACATAGCTCCTCTTTGGGCACAAGGTCGAGGAGGAGTACAAGGTCAGAGATAAGAAGCGAAGGCTCCATTTGGAAACTCACAGCCCGCGTCAGTGGCAGGCGTCATCAATTCGGATTGATCCGCATAACCTTCTTCCGCAGCACCATGCCATTGCCAGACATCCCTCCATGGGCAAGAGGTACCGGACCGTAGGTGCAAAAGGGAGCCAGGCCATCGGGCATAAGGTCTTCGAAGTCGGCTCAGCTGCCGCTGTCCAACTTGCTGACGCCCCATGCCTGCCATGGGGCTTCCATGGCTTCGGCTGCCTTCGCAGGCGCTTCGAGGAAGATAGTTGCGCGTGCAACAGGTCAAGGCGGCCTCCTTGTGTCCATCTTGTTCTCGCCGCAGTCTGCACCCTGCGACAATTGAATACACGGTCCCTCCCCACACGTTCGACCGCACGTCAATTTCCTCCTTGCAGGCGGACCAATGCCCCGGAATCATTTTGGACCGTTCCGTAGGTGAGGGACTAGAGCGATCGATCCTGCCCTTTGGCTGACAACGACGCCATCCCGCAGGTAGCGGATAACTTAACCGTTAAACGCCGTAGATGATTGACGGACGATCCAAATATAATTTCACGACATTATCGGTCTAAAATCCCTATACCATAAGATAAAGACTGGCGAGACAACTACCATGCGCAATTCTCAGCATCCAGCATCTGAGCCTCTCGGATAGTGAGCGCAGGAACATGTAAAACGGTAACCTGCGTACCTCCATCCTCTGTGGGGTATCTTCCGTCTTGCCTTTTCCTCCGAATAACTTCCAGC
>JARJCV010000375.1:0-38297 GCA_029281435.1 Mycena haematopus
GGACAGATCAATAAAGAGGGTCCGACGCTTTGGAGGGGCACTTGATTTCAAGGAAATAGACGATGATTTGAGTGAGAATGACTTACCTAACTGTAGGCCCAATCTGGAAGGAGCTTGACGCTGTGGTGGGCGATGTCGATGCGTTCAGACCCGGAGTCAATGAGATATGTCAGTAGAGAGCATCCTACACCTTCGAGGGACACTTCAGTTCAAGGGAAAAGATGAAGAATTGAGAGAGAATGACTTCCCTTTCTGTGGGCGTAACCTGAAAGAAGCTCAACACTGTGGCGAGCGACGTCGACGTGTTCGAGGCGGGAGAGTGACATCGGTAATACAGATTGGTAGAGAGGGTCCTACGCCTTCGAGGGACATTTCATTTGGAGGAAAAGGACGAAGATTTGACGGAGAAAGACTTACTTCTCTGTGGGTCTCACTTGGGTGGAGCGGCAGACAACACCAACATGTTCAGGGGCAGGGGGCGGTGGCGTCAGCGAGACAAGGCTTACACCTGTGGTGGGCATTCGAGTCCAAGGAAAGAAAGAGGGTTTGAGGGAGAAATCAATGGGAGTGCAGCAGTGAGGTTTGGGAGCGGCAGAGTGAATGCCGGCACAAGGGGGTGCGGGCCGGACAAGCCGGGACCTAGGGCAGGGAGGGTGGTCGGCCAAAAGGTCAGTAAAAAAAAATAATGACCCGCCCTGATTCGAGTTGAATTGGGTTGTGATGCATCCTGATGGGTTCCAAAACACTCTCTGCCACTTATTTGGCTCAGATTGAGCATTTGGCGGTGGCCGATCACTCTTGTTCGCTATTTTGTCCCGATTTGGATGGATCGGCCATCAATGTGGTCATATTTGACAGTAGGATCAAATGTGGAAAATAGGTACTGGAGGTCTCTGAAAATAGAGCTGCATTGAAGGAATGTACATATCTACCTCACTAGTGCTCACCCCATCAATATTGGAGACATACGGCATGTCGATGCTGCCAAAAAAGGAAACATTTCCTTATTTGGACATCACGTGGTAGGGTGGGTCCCGAAAACGGTCGATAATAAAAAAAACGGCATAAGGTGTTTTTTTTTGTTTTCCGTACCCCCTTGTGCCGGCAACGGAAATCTGTGACTTGAAATTTCTTGTGGTCGGACGAACATTGGAGGATCGGACAGTGCTTTTAACATCGGTGCTCATAGTCATAGCATAGGACACGAAAGGATATCGTATGCTCAAACCACGGTACCAGTGTGGCCCGCTGCCATGCTTTGCACCAAATAACCACTGCAGGCATCGCTAGGAGAAGGCTGTGAATACAAAGCACATAAACTCTGAGGCCACGACGCACTCTTTTTCCGGAGCTCGGGCTTCCCCTTCTCCACACTGGCAACAACCATGTTGTTGAAGTGACAACCGGAACTTCATCAATTCCGAGCTGTGCTCATGGGCGCGCACTGCGGACAGTAATTATTATTCGACTTTTCTCATTCTTACTTACTTTTACTCACTTGTATTCACCGGCGCTGTTCATACTCGCACAGCATGTAACTACCCGTGCAGTATATATACCGTAGCGTATTCGTACCAACCTCAGACGTTGTCTACTAAACAACTAGTCTGAGGTGAGCTTCTTTACTTTACTTACTTATTTATCTTCGTCGTACTCATGTACTTCAGAACTTACTTTGTTTAGGTGAATACAGACGTTGTCTACTAAACAACTAGTCTGAGGTGAATACAGATGTTGTCTACTAAACAACTAGTCTGAGAACTTAGGCCCTGTTCGGGATCCCCAATTGTTAGATGGAGGTCCAATTAGTTATTAAATGGACACTTCCAAATCGAGTATCATAGACCGGGGTCCATCTACACGTGGAGTCACAATGTGACCGGAAGCTGTGCACACCAATTAACGACGCGTGTTTATCGCGTTTTCATCTTGATAACGCGCTATTGCCATCCCCGACCTTACTATCAGCCTCCCACCTCAACAGAATCCATAATGGTCCTATCCCGTCCTACAACAGTGAAGAAAAAGACCCGCCCGGTCCATATTATTCATCGAGAAAAGGTCCGTAAGGTTGTCGCCTTGAGCGTCTCGGCGGCGGCAGCGGCGGTTGTTATGGCAGGTGCCACACAAGAGAAGGAAGCCATGCATACCTCCTGGCAGACTGGACAGCTATGGCTTGATGAGTTGCTCAAAGGTAGAGAAAATCCTCTGTATTGCACCTGAGTTCATCTGGCACTGATAGGACATCCTGAACGATTCCGACGTTCATTTGGAATGCACCGTCATGTATTCCGGCAGCTAATCCGGGCCCTTTGTCTCAAATCTGGGCTCGCACCAACTAAACACCTCTCGAGTGAAGAACAAGTCGCAATCTTCCTCCGCATTGCTGTGACGGGTTTAGGGAATCGGGAACATCAAGAGCGGTTCCAGCGCAGTGGAGAAACCATTTCAAAGTACTCTATATTCTCGTAGTAAATCTCTCTCTAACTTCTGTTTGTAGATGCTTCCACCGGGTTTTGAATATGCTTGTTAATCCTGCATTTTACACTTCATATGTCAAACTGCCCCCAGCCGAGATTCCGCCAGAAATCCGGAACAACCGACACTACTTTCCGTTCTTCGAGGGTTGCCGTGGTGCAGTGGATGGTTCTCTACTGGATGGCTTTGTCGCGGTGGCCGATATGAGCCGATACCGCAGCCGCAAGGGGCGCATAGCCCAGAATATTTTTGCTGCATGCCGATTCAATTTGCGTTTCTGTTATCTACTCACTGGATGGGAGGGTAGTGCGGCCGACGGCAGAGTATTCCAGGATGCTCGTCAGAAGGGTTTCGCAATTACACCAGGAACCTACTACCTTGGTGATGCAGGTTTTCCTGTATGCGACTGTCTGCTCGTCCCGTATCGGGGAGTGCGATACCATTTACAAGAATGGCGGCGAGCGGGAAATTTGCGGTATATTCCCTGTCGCTTTTGCTGCATCTGATTGACAGCCTTTTTAGCCCTGCAAATGCGAAGGAGCTATTCAATTTACGACACGCAAGGCTTCGAAATGTCATTGAGCGCATTTTTGGAGTCTCAAAGCGGCGATTCAAATTGATGAATGTTGCACCGGAATACTCTGCAACGACACAGGCAAAAATTCCCTGCGCATTGGCTGCCCTCCATAATTTCATCAGCCTTCATGATCCCGATGACTTCGCAGACGACGGCCCTGGGCATGGTGGGCCTCGCAATGCCACGTTCACACTTCGCGACATCGACGGGGACGAAAGAAGACAGTTCCCAGAAGAGGAGCTTGGACACTTTGTCTTACCGGAAGAGAAAGCGCGCGCAGAGGCATTCAGAGACAAAATCGCAGAGGAAATGTGGGCACAGTATTTATTAGATGATCAGGACGAGTATGATGACATGTAGAGTAATTTTAGCGATGTGAGGGTAGGGAACACAACAAATATACATGAATTATATCAATGGTAGAGCGAAGGATTTTAGGGCTGCAGTTCACTGCGTAGGTAGTCGACACGATACTCGACATCCACTTCCTCGATTGCGAGAAAGGTGTCTGCGATACCGGTGTCAGCGCGAATAAGACGAAGGATCTGACTCTTCTCTTCTTTGGTAAATTCGGTCATTTTCATGATGGCCTTGATTGCTGCAGTCTTGCGCTGGGGAGAGCTGGGTCCAGTGCTCTCAGCCTTGAGGGCAGCAGCAATGCCCTCAAGTGATTGCGAGACTGCTATGAGCGCATGCCCGTTGCTCGGCTTGCGGCCGTGGCTGTGGGCATCAGTGCGGCGGTGTTTGGAGGTAGGCGGGTCGGACATTGCACGGACGTGTTTGCGTGAGACAGATGATGACTAGATGTAGATATATAAATAATACTGAATGGAATGAATAGGTAGATACAGACCTCGACAATAATATCCTCGTCTGAGTTGTCACCCGACCCAGAAGTGTCCATCGAGATGTCGAGAACAGATGACGATCCCGGGGTCTGAGGGGCTTGAGAAGGTGGGTCGACACGTCCCGCAGGCCCCTTTAGCACGGGATCAAGCGGGAAATCGTCCTCGTCGTCCTCAGGGAGCTGCTCGGGCCAGTCTGGTGATGCTCCCCGCGCGACAATCTCCCCGGGGTTAATGCGCCTGCACCGGTCGCCACGGCGCCATCCACGAGCTGTGCCATCTCATCGTAGAGGGGGAAGCCCTTGAAGCGCCACCCCTGAGCCTTGCCATCGACCTGGATTGAGTTTCGGTAAGATAGAACTTTGAACAAGGCAGTACGACGCACCTTCACATATGCTTCCCAGGTAGCATCATCAACAACGATGTGCTTGTCCTGGTCGTTCCAGCCCCAGCCCGACTTCTCGCGAAGCTTTTTTACCTGCTGGTACTGGGACTTAAGCTAGAAATGAGGTAAGAACGCGTTACAGCACCAAGTAATTATGACATACCGTGGTCCAGCGCGTCTGACACGCGTCTGCTGTTTTTATCGCACCCCCACTCTGCTGCTCCGTGCCCTCCAAGTCTGTAGCGCAGGCTGTCCATGCGGATGAGTGCCAGCCTGCATTGTCCGTCTGGTTTCCCGCTGCCTTCTGTGCGATGAGCTGTGCAATCAAAACTGAGTCGCACAATTTGTTCCAGCGGGCCCGCTTCTTGTCTTTTGTGCCGGGATCATTCTCCTTGTTCTCCTTCTTCCTGCCCATCTGGAAGGGAGGAGTCAAAGAGGTACGAGCGAGGGAAGAGAGAGACGAGAGGAAGAAAAGGACACAATAATGGAGCGTGACAACAGTTGTTAGATGGACTGTCGTTACCGAACACTTTTTTCCATCTTTTTATGTTCCGAAATGTACCGAATTACTAAATGGACTGTTTGGCGGGCAAAATTGTGAAATGGGATTTCAATTGGGGATCCCGAACAGGGCCTTACTTTGTTTAGTTTCTATTCACAACAGGTTATGGGCCCCGCATCTCAGCCTGCGTACTCGCTACTCGTACTAGCCTGCTTGCTCTTCTCCCGAAACCTTCCCAACCGAACCCACAATGACGATGATCACCGCCGAGCTCACTTCCATCTCCCGCGTACCAGTGCTCCAGTCTGACAGAGCCAACTGGCTTATTTTCTCGAACCGCTTCAAACATTTTATCAATTCAAAGGCTCTCTGGGGACATTTTGATGGTACCGACCCTAGACCCGTTCCGCCTGCTGCACAGGCAGAGATTGATGAATGGCAGAAGCACGAGCTCGAGGCTCGTAACTACCTTGTGCAGAAACTCGAGGACACCACCTTCTTGCAGGCAGACGAGCACGCGACTGTCGCTGAAATGTGGGAATGGATCAGTAACGAGTTTACGGCCCTCAGCGCCCATGTCGTTGCCGCCATGCAGGCCGACTTCGACAACTGCAACTGCGGCGAGAAGGGGAATGTGCGCACTCACCTCGAGACCCTTAAACTCAAATACCGGGCTCTTGTTTCCGTCGGCGTCACTCTATCCGACAGTCAATATGCGACGCGCATCATAAACTCCCTTCCCCGAACTTACCAGCGATACCTCGCGACCATCACGTCCTCTGCCAAAGCCGCGCTCGTTGCCACGAACATCGCGCGCACTGTCGCAGCCGCAGCCGCAGCAGCCGGTACCACTCCCGCAGCCGGTTTGACCATTCACTCGGGGAACACCGCCTCTACCCACGCTATCACGCTGTCGCCGCCGTACTTGATGCATCTCGCTATCGAGGAATGGGATCGTATCGAAGCTGAGAAGAAGAAGAACCCGAACTTACGTCAACGGGAAGACACAGGTGCTGCTTTGAGCGCGCAGTCCACTTCTTCTTCGGCATCGCGCAAACCGGGGAATTCTGGAAAGAGAAATGGAAATCAGTGGCCGAAAGGGGTCTGCTGGAATTGCGGGGGCAAAGGACATGTCCAGTCCAAGTGCCCAAGCCCAAAGCTCAATGGGAGTGAGAAAGGCAATGGGAAGCCGAATGCTTCCGGATCTGCAAATGCCGTCGACGAAGATTCAGACGGCGCGTGGTGTGTCGAGCCCGTGGAGTGCGTCAACAAGATCACCAAAACCGAGTGCACGGCACCGCTCCGAGCAGCAGCCAGCACTATTTTCGATGTGGAAGAATATTTTGTGAAATGGGACGACGTACCCGAGCTTTCCTTCCAGTCATTTTCCTCCGACTCCGACACCGATGCGCGAGTTGGGGACGTCTGCGACACTGATTTGCCCGAGATCTGGCCTGAGTTGCTGGATGGCACCGCCGTCGACTTTGATTTTTCCGACGTGGACCCGTATGCGGACATGCCGAACCTGCAGGAAGTCTCCGACTCAGAATACGAGTGGAGTGATACCGAGTCTACTTGCGACTCGATGCCTGACCTACAGAGCGTCGCGGACAGCGACGACGAGGGGGAGTACGACGTGTACGGTTGCCCCCACACCTCAGCCGAAGAGACGGCCGATGCCGTCGACAGTTCTGGAGAGAAGACGTCAGCGAAAACCGAACTCTATGACTCAGGCTGCACGCAGCACCTCTCACCGTATCGCGACGAGTTTGCGAATCTCGCACCCATCCCGCCGAAGGAATTTTCCGCCGCCAACAATCAGCGCTTCACGGCGAAGGCTAGCGGCAGTATTACTGTTGGTGTTCCGAACGGAAATTCGATGTCGAAACTTGAACTCACCAATGTTCTCTTTGCTCCTGACATCGTGTACACCCTCATTTCCGTCAGACGTCTCGACGAGGCCGGATATTCGGTTGTGTTCAGTAAGGGGGAGTGTCGTATCACCGACCCATCCGGACGACTTGTTGGATCAATCCCCAAGTCGGCGAAGGGGCTCTATAAAGTTATTCATGAGCCCGACAGCGCAAATCCGGTGGAACGCGTACTTACCGAAATCGAACTCCACCGTACTCTCGGCCACATCTCCCTCCCGCTCGCAAAGGAACTCGTTGTAAAGGGCTTGGTTACCGGTATAAAACTGGCTACACCGCCGCCCGATGCGAAGCCGTTCTTCTGCGAACATCGTGTCTACGCCAAAACCAAGCGCAAATCCGTGCCGAAAATGCGAGAAGGCGAACACGCGAAAGCCTTCGGCGATGAAATACACTCGGACGTTTGGGGTCCATCGCGTGTCGAATCCCTCGGACACAGCCGCTACTTCGTTTCCTTCACTGACGACTGCACCCACCACACGCACTTGTATCTGATGCGAAAGAAGTCAGAAGTCTTCGAAAAATACAAGTTATTTGAGGCTTGGGCGAAAACTCACCACGGCGTAACCATCAAAGTCTTGCATACCGACCGTGGCGGCGAATACATGTCGAAAGCATTTACCGACTATCTCGCAGCAAAAGGCACCACTCAGAAATTCACCGTCCACGATACGCCCGAGGACAACGGCGTCTCCGAGCGCCTAAACGGTGTAATGTTGGAGAAAGCGCGCGCGATGATGCACGCCAGCGGTTTGCCGAAATTTTTGTGGGCCGAATGTCTTCGCCATGTCGTTTATCTGAAGAACCGGACGTCAACAGCTCATATACTCAGGATAATGCATTATGTTCTGGGGAAATCCCGCAGATGCAATGCATTATCTTTGGGCACTCCCCACACTGCCACAATGTTCCCAATTGGGTAATATGGTCCCAGGATTTAGATAAATGATTGCCGAGAATAAAGCCCAGAAAAATAGTCAAAAGCCTGGTTTGAACCCACAACCTCTAGATCACCAAATGATGGCAAAGCACTGAACACATAGCTATTAGACTAAAGTGGTTATACAAGTTGTGGTTTGTTTCCCAGCTAGGGCAAGGCTAGCCTTGCCCTACCTGGGACTGCTAATACCCAGACCTAGGCCAGGCAAGCTGGCCTAGCTCTTCGGCAGTTGTTTGACACTGTCTATTGTTTGTTTCTATGTGTTTGAACCCAAACCTTTAACCTCCTAACCTCCTAACCCCTAACCAACCCAAACCTTTAACCAAAGACATCAATATTTCTGTGTCCTAACCCCTTACCCCCTAACCCCTAACCTCTAACCAACCCAAACCCCCTAACCCCTAACCAACCCCAAACCCTAACCACCTAACCAATGGCCTTAGCAGGCCAGAGGAGGGGTGTTACCAGCCCAATATCCTCTGATCAGATGCAGCCCTTATATAAGGCTCTGATGGGATAATGGTATGTAGCATTGCTAGCAGATTTTGATGCCATCATGCAAGTGTTTTTGAGTTCAACTCCCGCTGTTAACATTGCATTAATTTAATTTGTTGCTCCTCGGACATCAGGCCGGTCACGTGATATATTACTATATATGGTCTTCCCAGAGATAATCCATTACATCTGCGGTATTTCCCCAGAATGTAATGCATTAACTTGACCTTATAAGGTGACGTCAACTCGTGCGTTGCGCGGTACGACGCCATACGAAGCACTTACCGGAAAACTTCCCGATATGTCCGACATTCACGCTTGGGGCGCGAAATGTTACGTCCATCTTCAGCCGGACGTACACCATCAGTCGAAACTTGACCTGCGTGCGAAGGAAGGTCGTTGGATTGGCCTGGATGACCAGAGTAAGGGTCACAGGATTTATTGGCCGGGCGAACGCAAGGTTTCGGTCGAGCGCACCGTTATTTTCCCTCCATTCACGGTGTTAGACGGGATTGAGGGGAGTACGACGACCCGCTCGAACCGCCGAGTGCGTCTGCACCTGGATCTGGAAATTTGTTGGTCAATCCGTCATTCACCACGAATACGGGATCACCCACGACAGCTGCGCGTATCCCGCTCCCGCCTTCTAATCCTCCTTCTGACCCCAGTTCCACCTCTGCGACACCGCCTCCTGATTCGCCTCCCGAACCCGAGCTCCGTCGTTCCACCCGTACTCGTGAGCCTTCCCAATATCAGTGCGACATCGCTGCAGGTCGTAGCGCACCCACCAACTTCGCGCGTGACCAGGGCAATCTCCCGAGGGGCATGCGCGCTAACGTCATGGAAATCCCCGACGATACCGGCACATCTCCCACGAGCGCCGTTGAATACGCGCTTGTCGCCGATGCGAGCGAGAGTGAGGGGCTTGAACCACGCAACCTTGCCGAAGGGTGTCGTTCCCCCGATTGGCCACAATGGGAGAAAGCTATCAAAGATGAGTTAGCAATGCTTGAGGCTAATAAAACATGGGAATTGGTTGACGCACCTCTCAGCGCCAACGTTGTTGGGAACAAATGGGTTTTCCGTGTGAAACGGAATGCTGCCGGCCAGATTCAGCGGTACAAAGCCCGCCTTGTTGCGCAGGGTTTTTCGCAAGTCGAAGGCGTCGACTACTTCGACACCTTTGCGCCCGTTGCTCGCCTGGGATCCGTCCGTACCATCCTCGCATTGGCCGCACGCCTCGATCTCGAAATTCATCAGATCGATATCAAAGGCGCATATCTGAATGGCGAACTCACCGAGAACGAGCACATTTACATGCGCCAACCCCTCGGATTTCCCTACCCCAACTCCGCCGGCAAAATCCTCCGCCTCGTGAAGACGATTTATGGCCTGAAGCAAAGCGGCCGTCGTTGGTATCAGCGTTTCGCGGAGATATGCGAAAAACTCGGACTTACACGGTGCAGTACCGACCAAGCCGTCTTCTACCGACGCAACGACGCCGGCATCGTCATTCTCCCCGTGCACGTCGATGACTGCACGATCGCGGCGTCGAACCTCGCATTGGTGAACGAGATCAAGGCCGGCATCGGCGCACATGTTGAAGTCGTCGATCTGGGTGAAATCCACTGGTTGTTCGGCATTGAAGTGAAGAGGAATCGCTTGGAACGCACCTTGACCCTCTCCCAAAAATCCTACATCACCTCCATCGTGCGCCGCTACAACCTCGACGACGCGAAACCCGTTTCCATCCCCATGGACCCCAACATCAACCTCTCAATCGCACAATCCCCCCGTACCACAGAAGAGCTTGCTGTCATGCGGAACGTGCCCTATAAGGAGGCAGTTGGCTCGTTAATGTACGCCTCCCTGGGAACTCGACCCGACATTACCTTCGCCGTCACCAAGCTGTCGAAGTTCTCCATCAATCCTGGCCCGGCGCATTGGGAAGCTGTAAAGCGCGTCATCCGCTATTTGAAGGGAACAGTTGACTTAGAACTCACCTACGGCGAGTCCTCGCGAGAGCTCACTGGTTGGGTCGACGCGGATGGTAGTCAAGAAGAAGAGAGACGCACTATTACGGGATTCGCTTACCTCATTGATGGTGGCGCCGTCTCGTGGAACTCAAAGCAGCAAGAACTCGTCGTCCTTTCCACCACCGAGGCCGAGTATGTCGCCGCTACGCACGCCGCTAAGGAGGGGCTTTGGCTCCGTTCCTTCATCTCCGAGGTTTTCGGATCGTACGCCACGCCGCCCATCGACTCGTCTCCCACCACCCTCTTCTCCGACAATCAATCTGCCATTGCTCTCGCTAAAGAGCATCAGTACCACGCCCGCACTAAACATATCGACATCTGTTACCACTTCATCCGCTGGGTCATCGCTAAAGGCTCAATTCACCTCATTTATTGCCCGACCCACAACATGATCGCGGACACTCTCACAAAGCCGCTTTCTAGCCTCAAAGTCAAGCATTTCGCAGCGGAACTTGGACTGAAGTCCGCTTGAGGGGGAGTGTTGAAGTGACAACCGGAACTTCATCAATTCCGAGCTGTGCTCATGGGCGCGCACTGCGGACAGTAATTATTATTCGACTTTTCTCATTCTTACTTACTTTTACTCACTTGTATTCACCGGCGCTGTTCATACTCGCACAGCATGTAACTACCCGTGCAGTATATATACCGTAGCGTATTCGTACCAACCTCAGACGTTGTCTACTAAACAACTAGTCTGAGGTGAGCTTCTTTGCTTTACTTACTTATTTATCTTCGTCGTACTCATGTACTTCAGAACTTACTTTGTTTAGGTGAATACAGACGTTGTCTACTAAACAACTAGTCTGAGGTGAATACAGACGTTGTCTACTAAACAACTAGTCTGAGAACTTACTTTGTTTGGTTTCTATTCACAACACATGTCACTGACATCGGTGTCAGGCAGTCCGTTGAGGTGGGCACTGAAGACGTACAGTTCAATGATGAACAGACTCTTCGTGCCGTTGTTGTCTGCGCAATTCCTTTCGCGAAGTTGCCGAGCCTTTCAAGAAGAACCACGCGAACATGCACACTATGGCAAACCGAATAAGCACGACGATCGCCACGTTCAGAGTTGGTGAGAGAGCCGTTGCCAGGAGAGTCATTGCACAAAGGAGCAAGCATGACACCGACAACGCAACTGAGAGAGAGATAGTGTCGAATGTTGAGTCCAAATCGGGCAACTCGAAGACGGCGATGAACGAGGAGAATTGTTTGTATCATATTTGTCAACGCCATCTTGCTCGCATTTCTTGTATTCCTTCAAGTCCAAGTACCCTCTGAAGGCCTGGGACGTGCTGTTACTTGTCACGGCAGGAGGTAAGTGACAGTACGCGGTCGAAATCTCTTCAAGTTGGTGGTTTCTTGACGCGTCCCATAGAATACCATGCCTCAAGTTGTTGTGCTCGACGACGACGCGTTTTCTCGACTCCAGGAGATCCTCCAATCTGCGTTCACTCCTTCGGACCCAAGTGAAGCCTACATTGTCTCTTCACTGCAGGCATCGTTTGCTGCAGCTGTACCCGCACCTTCAACGCGTAACTCCACTACTGTGACCTCACTCTCCACACGCCGAGTTGCACTTCCAACGACGCGTCTTCATGCCACGTCCACAGAGTCAACGCGTCCTGGTCTATCTAGGGTTGATTCTCGTCCTCTGTCTCGTCTTGGGAGGTCCCTCAGCCTTCCTCCCACAGAACAACTAGCTTTCGCCGGTATGTATTGAATTATTTTTCAATAATATTAGCTAAGGATTAATCCAACCTTTCAGATATTCCAGACGTTCAACTCTGGGCACCTATCGTAATCCCTCCCTTGATGCAGCGACCTCCTACGGTAGCTACCACCCGAATGGAGTCTACGACCGAAGCCACATTGTTATTGTCCCCTCTCACTCCGCTATCGTCCTTGTCACCTCTTCCTTCGCCGTCGCTGTCATTTCTTGGATCCCCCACGCTTGCTCCTCTCAGTTCCCCTTCGCGTTCATCCCCCACGTTAAATGGCTCCCCCTTCTCAAATTCAAATGGGAAACGCCAGCTTCCTGCACACTCGGAGGCCCCACCCGCAAAGAAACTCACCATACGGGTTCCTGTTTTATCTAAGGTCCAGGAGCAAACACGGAATGGAGCGGATGCGGGAGGAGGAGGAGGGGGAGGAGGGGGAGGAGGAAATGCCCGGTGCCCCAAAAAGGGAGACCAGACCAGGGTTGGGGGCGACGATGACATCGGCGTCATGGACTGTGATGACCCCAGGTGCGCTAGGTGTGGGGACGCCAACGCCGACGCCACTAGGAATGGGGAGCGGGAGCGGTACAATGATGTCGATGGGGAATCAGAGGTTGGAGAGGAGTCAGAGGCCGCACACGGGAAGAAGAAGAAAGGGAGTGGGAAGGGAAAGAAGAACACCTCGAAGGGATATACCACGACTGGAAGCGGCGCCCCTCTGACCAAGGACGCAGGCACTTTACTCGGCGAGATGGTGGCCTCAATTTTCTTGCCATCAAAGCGAGCAGAATTAGACAAGTCCTCAACAGTCTGGGTCCTTTTATTGGACGTATCGATTTGCCAGGTACATGCACCAATCTACAAACGACTGTTGAGTTGCTGGACAAGCTAGAGAAGAATAAAAAAATCACATCCTTCTGGACAATGCTTGCTCTCGTCCAACTCGTTATCCATGTTGACTCGCAAGTCCCACCAGTTTCTCTTCGTATTTCAATTAACGTTTTTTACAGTATTCGAGAAGATGCAGCAAAGAAATTCATGCGCAAACGTGGTGTTGAGTCAATTGGCGAGGATTATGGATACGCTCCCTCCACCTTCTATCGCCGAGTCCAGGCTGGGACCAGGCTTCTATCTTTGTGCGCGGCCAGTAAGTTTGTGTTGACGTTGCATCTTTTGGTGTGCTAATTGAACGAAGGCACACCATACATCTTAGTTATCATCGCTGTCACGAACATGGAGCTTGACTTGACTGACAACAAGAAAGCGACTAACGTTGATATAATGGGCCTTTGCATTGCCCTCAGGGAGATCACCCGTATGAGATGGACTTTTATCCTTTTTCGTTTACAACAGGCTAAGCAAATGAACAGACGACAAATGGGACGCATTGGTTAAACGACTCAGAATTCCCCTTGGATACATTCAGCAAAAATCGACCTTCCTTTCCAATGTCGATTTTGTATACAATGTTCCTCAGCCCATAGGACAGCCGGAACTGATCGAGTACATCACATTTGACAATCTTAGTGAGACTGACAGTCTTTTCGGCAAAATCACTACAAAGTACGATTAATTGTTCTTCGGGCGCTATTCTAAATGTCTCTTGTAGTTATCCCAATCTACCGCCAAGGTCTCCGGACTGGCAGGTACCTGTTGTACCCTGGAACATCTTCAGCGACGTCAAGGATCTTCCTTTGCCCGATGTCCGAGTGATCAAAATGTGCAAGGACTTTGTCAAGCCCCCTTGCCCTGTAAACCGCCACAACACAGAAGCATTTACTACTAAAGAAAGAGAGGCTGCGGATTCAGCTGATCTGGCCAACGACCTAGATGACTTGGAGCGAAAAGTAAGTCTTTATTCAAAGTACGTCTTCTTTATCTTATAACGTGAAGATTCAGAATACAAACAGAAAGCAATATATTGAAGTGAACACTTCTATCCTGAACAGGTGAGCTTGTCTCTGTCTCAGAGAAAAGCTATTAAAGTTGTTTCAGAAATGTACTGCGTGTGACGGACAAATCTGGAAAGCTCATGGCCGATCTTTTTTCTCTTCCATTCCATTTGCAGAAAAATCTTCAAGATGCTATCGCTCTGGTGCAAGCTGCCATGCCTGGAGAGTGGATAGATGATACGTCTAGGCGTCCTGACTATAGCTTTCTGGCATGTCACTACAGTTGGTATGCACGATACGGGGAAAAGGTCAGACATCATTTTGTGCGTAATTAACATGCACTTATAAAATATAGGGCCACAATGCGCCAAAGGCAGGGGTTCATATCAATAATGTGCAGCGAGAACACCGAGGGAAGATCAATTTCACGCAACGCATACCATATCCATCCAAAGATATTAGTGAACGGCCGGCAGAGTTCTCACTCATGGCAGACGCTTTCACTGCAATCTTTGATTATATTCGTATTACTGTAAGTTCTAGTTTCTTATTCAGTTTGCATTACTGATAAAATTTAGCTTCAACAACACTTTCCAAAGGAATACGAGCAACTTAGCATATATTGTGATGCTCTTCCCATGAATGCCGCCTCTCCCGCATATCCTTTCGGTGGCTTTGTCCTCAACCTCAGAGTATCAACCTCAGCTCATCGAGACCATGGTGACAAAGACCTTTGCGTTGTCATACCTTTCGGCAAGTTTGAGGGCAGTCAGCTATGTATATATGAAGTCTTATTAAAATTCGATTTGCGTATGGGAGATGTGTTGATATTTCCGTCTTGCGATCTAACACATTTTAATATGCATTTCTCTGGCAAGCGCGGTACATTAGTACTTCATTCGGATAGGCAGGGGGATGAGTGGGTCAAGGACCGTAGAGGCTGGAGCTCATACATTGTGTAGATCTTACGCACTTTTTACAAGAAAGAATTCTTATTAAAGTGCGGATATAGATTAGATGACTGATGAGGGGAGGCTAGTGAAACTAGCGTAACAGGAAAGGAATGGTACGTAGATAGAGTAACAGGAGACTGGTGAAACCGGCGTAAAAGAGGAGGTAGTGTGACGAGAAATTAGTGAAACCGGCGTAAAAGTAAAGGAATGTGTAAGTAGCTCTATACGGTGGAGTCTTTGATGCCCAAAAGAGTGGTTGTGTGGTAAGTGAGTTGGAGACGCTTTAACAGCTGGGGGGCTTGTAAGTGGAATTCCATAGATTGATAAGTATAACTTCGTCAGTATCAGAATCATCTCTGAGATCAGAGAACATTGCCAGCTTCTTGGTGACAAAGGTGGCGGAGGTGAGACACGTATGCAAATGCATTGGGCAGGCGTAGGCCTCACCCTACCCTTGCCTCTATTAGCTGGTGTTGGTGTTAATACTGCAAAACCGATTAGAATAGAACTGGAAAAAGATAGCGATATGAATTACAAGGTTGAGAACATGCTTTTGAATTTGTTAGCAAGTCTTTGGCGACACTGCCTTCACCTTGAAGACTCTTAGCCTGAGAATATAGAATATCTTTATCTTAATGAACGCACCGAGCTTCTGTTTCTTAGGAGTCTTTTCACCGTCGGCGCTCTCTATGCTCTCTCTCTTTCGCTTGGAGGGCTGGGGTGCGGGACGTGTGTTGTAAGCTATATGATATTGCTTAGCACCGTAAAGCGTAAAGATAAAAATCATGAGAACTTATGATTGGAAACTATCTGAATATCTCCCTCCATGTCCACATCCGCGTCAGGGTCGTTCGCAGGATTGTAATCATCGGAACTCGCATCATCTTCACTGGCGGTGTCCTGAATCAAGTCCTCGTCGCCATCATGGATTGAACTGGAGTCCTTAATAACATCTGGGCCGATATACCAAGAATTATAAACGGTTTCCGAAACTTCCTTCACAAGAGCTGTGAATCCGTGAGAAATCTTGACAATATTTAAATAATAATTTATTACCGATAAAAAGCTGAACCATGATGAGTGGATTTGGGAATTCTGTATTTACTGATATCGGCTCCGGCTGGCTCGTCTTTGCGCACAACGTTGAGTCGCTGATACTCTTTGCCTAGGATGCGCCAAGCTGTGCCTCCGGAAGGTAAGAACGCTTGTGGAAAAAGCTCTGCCAGTTTGTCGCTGAACTGGTTGTAGGTCCATTCAAGGCTCAATGACGTGTCAAGAGCAACGCATTGGTGTAGCGTGTAAAGATGATTTCCGTTCTCGTCGGAGCTTTGGAAGAGCCTTTGAGCTTATAGTTCTGGGCGAAGGTAAGAATACATTTTAATTCTTCAGCATGAACATACCTTAATTCCGCATGTGAAGAGGACAATCTCCGACACAATCACAATGTCCTTGGACTTTGAGAGCGGGGGCGGAATCTTGTACTTCGCAATCAGTCACGGTGAGATAAATCGATTAGGCATCGTATCTCACTCACAGTGGGTATCTTTCTCTTAGGCTTCAACTGCTTAGAGTCCTCCTTGACCCGAAAGTTTTTCAAAGCGTCCTTCCGTGCAACGTTGAAGTCTGTAACTTTGTCCTTCGCTGGTAGAGCTTCAGCAATCTTCACACTGGAATGCGCGTTAAAGACGTCGAGAACGTCTCTCTTGTTTCCACCGCCGCCAGGCAGTTCATTGGGTATAGGGGAATGTTTGCTCTTGCCGTGACCACACTCTCGGCACTTTGAACGCTTTTTGGGATCTTCAGGTGGATCGTAGGCATCACAGTCACAAGGCTTCTGCCCTCTTCAGAACCACGACACATGTAGGAAGAGGCCAGAGAGCTCGCAAGAGAAAGAAAATAAACGGTGAGAAGGAAGAAAAGGAAATGGGCTGACTCCGACGCTTTTTGGAAATCAAAGTTAAATTGACTTTTTGATTGACTGCGCGTCCTTTGTTCTCTCTGACTATGATTTCTGACATACCACAAGAACTCTTGGATGCAGCCATAGACGCAGTGGACCCAGATGATCATTACCGTTGTGCGCTGGTTGCCCGTGCATGGATTCCCCGCTCCCAATCCCATATTTTCAACACCGTAACTCTCGGTGTTGGTTTACAAGGAGGATTTGCCCCTGGGCTCGTACAGATCCCTCCCTTGGGATTAGAATACAACAACTTCACCCACTTCGCGGATTTACTCCAAGGATCCCCTCATTTGGCACCATATATTCGGACCCTGATCATGGGCCTTCCAGCGTTGCGGACAGAGCTGCAGCCTAACCGCTTCCATGTCGAGCTCATGTCCCAAGAGTTTTGGGACACCATTGAAGCCATAGTGGTTTCGTTTTTGCCTTCTCTAGATCGACTGGAGTCGCTAGGCTTGTTCTCTTGCGGGCCAAGAGATATCCATACATTTCATCTTTCCGCAACACTTTCCGACATCTTTCGAGCGCTACCAATCAAATCCCTTGCCTTGTCCGAGTGGCGTTTCCCAGATTTCTCAGCACTTTCATGCTTTGATCCTCTTCTAACATTGCGATTCTTCGAATGCGAATTCCAAACCCCAGAGCTCCTAGTCGATTCGCATCCTCGCATTACAGTTCTTTCTACCCTAGAACTCAATCTCTGTGCCGGTTTGGGCATATTCCAGGAGCACTGGCTTCCGGTCTATGACTGGCGTGTGACACTATGATTATTCAATTATCGTCCCACTCCGATGTCAATCGACCATTACAGCGCATTATCAGAGGTGTTAGGAAGAGCCTAACTGTTATCTTCTATGATAGTATGTGTTTCTCTTCATTCTGTAACCAGTAAAGACTTACTTACATTTGGCAATCAGTTCTTCCAGACGCTTTTCCACTTTTTGACTTTACGACTGTCTCGCATATCCCCCGCTCCATCTCCAATTCTTAGACTCGGGATACATGTTAGGGCGTCCACTCTTATTCAATGGCTGGAAGCAGCTATAGTGTCTATATGTCTACGAGCAGGGATGACTCTCCATATTTCCCTTACCACAGAGCATCTGTCCTTGCGAACACTTGGGCCCATATGCAGCTTCGAATCCTACCTTACACTCACAGACAAACGATATGTACTTCAGTGAATCTGGTCGTAGAATACTCGTAGAGCACACTTACATTTCTACTGAAGATGTCTAGCTACTCTGACCTCGCAAACATGCTATGACTTATTCTGGACGGAAAACTGTGGTTATGCTGAGTTAAGCTGAAAACATGCTGAAAGTGATTGAGAGCGCTCACTATGGCCCCAATCAGCCCAGTACATGTATAATATACTCAATCTGAGTCTAGAGACCCGGTCTGAAGATATTTGCAACTTACCCAAAAGGTTTTTTTTTTTCTTGACCACTCAATTTTATTTCTTGTGCTCCGCAATTTTTTATTTCTTGACGTTCCTAATTTTTTATTTTGTTTTATTTTTGCAACGCATGGCCCGTCATAGGATTCCATTTGTAATACGATATGACAACAGTGTGATAGCCCATCATTCCATCAGTTCTAGGCGCTCTTCACCACATTCACGAAGATATTCATCGACTACAAGAAAAGTGCTTGAAAACTGCATTGCCTAGTTTCTGAGCCAAGCCACCACGTTTGTCCAGAGAGAGCAGAAATTGACTCAGGAAGTTTTCAGAGCCACAGCCAAACAGGTGGCTATGTTGTTTACAGTTGCTATCTGCCAGCCTCTCCGGCATCGAATTCCTGAGTCTCGGACCGAGACAGAGAGCTAGAACTGATGGAATGATGGGCTATCATATGTGTCGTGTTGTATTACAAATTCAGATCCGACTTGAAAACAGTCAGTTTTCTGCCTTCCCCAGCCCTACAAGTGAACAGAATGCCCCAATCACCCAAGTGTATGCATGGTGGACTCAACCAGAGCCTATGGGCCCAATTTGAAGGTGTTTGCAGCTTTGAACCCCAAAAGTTTTTTTTCAGCCACTCAATTTTTTATTTCTTGACTTTCAAAAAATTTATTTTATTTCATTTTTGCAACGCATGGCCCGTCATAGCTTTCATTTTGCAACGCATGGCCCGTCATAGCTATGACGGGCCATGCGTTGCAAAAATGAAATAAAATAAATTTTTTGAAAGTCAAGAAATAAAAAATTGAGCAGCCAAGAAAAAACAAACTTTTGGGGTCAAAGCAGCAAATACCTACAGACTGGTTCCATAGGCTCTAGTGGAGTGTACTATGCATGTTTGAGACAGTCTGTTCACCTGGAAGGTTGGGAAAGACAGAAAACAAGGTTTTCTTGTTGAATCTCATCCGCAAAACAAGATGACAGTGATGGCCCATCACCCATCAGTTCTGGCCCCGCACCAAGTCGCCGGTCGCTACCAGGTTAGCACCAAAACACTTGAATGTGGGTGGTTGCCGCTGAGGAGGGCATCACCCCAAAGCCAAAGCTTTGTTGGTGATTCTCATCCACCTTTCCTAGGTGGTCTTGATCGAATCATTGATATTCTAATAAATAGATTTGTCTGTGATAATTATAAAGATATATTTTTCTTATGATTTCTTCTGGGTGACTATGGACGAGCAGCTGCAGGAACCCTTCACTGTCAGCCCAGGTGCACGCAGTTGAGTGGGCCTGAAGGCTTCCAGGTTACACATCGGCATGGCTTCGGCAAATTCACACTTTGCCAAACTGGCCGTGATCAATTGCCCGATTTGGATGCCACGGTTTGACGTGTCACGCGTATCGCGAGAACTGATGTAATGATGGGCCATCACATATTTGTCGAGATGTATTACAAATGACGTGCAGCAATGAAAACGAGTTTTCTGTCTTCCTTGGTCATACAAATGGACTGACTGGCCCAATCACCCAGGGATATACATACTATAATCAAGTAGAGTCCAGAGACCCAGTTTGAAGCTATTTCCTGCTTTGGCCCCAAAATTTTTTATTTTCTTGACCGCTCAAATTTTTATTTTGTGCTCCGCAATTTTTTATTTCTCAACTTTCCAATTTTATTTTTCATTTCATTTTTGCAACGCATGGCCCGTCATACTTTCGTCGCGTGTAGCAAACAAAATTTTGGGCCATAACTGTCCTCAAGCCGAGAATACACGCAATCGATGAAAATGATATTAGCTAAGATTATGTAATAGCCGCGCTACGCGATCAAGACCCCGCGCTCAACACAAGACTACAATCGACTCACAAGCACTTCGCCATCGAAAGAAAGAAGAAGAAGAGTGCGTGAGGTGTATTCAAGGCGTTATATTTCAGAACGCAAACGGTCAAAAGTAAAGTGACAGGACCTAGACCGAGTCTCAAAGGCAATGGAGAGTACCTGGAAATCATCTACATCTTCGAGTCATCTATGGGGCAGGGGGCCTGGGAGACGGATTTCACGCTGCCCGTCAAAATAATCATAACAATGCCAAGCAGCGCTTATTAGTAGCGGGAACGCCAAATCTAAACGCGCTACTTACAGGGTAAGTATATATCACTCAAAAAGCCTCCACAGGAAGAAGACGACACGCACCATAAAACTGCACCGTGTCCAGGAGCATCGGTTACAGGTCTATGAGCATGAAGGGGTTTCCTGCTGCTTTCACTTGGGAAGATTATGAAGGAAGAAAGGGAAATTAAAAAGGCCTTGGAACGCAATTCTCTACGGTGAACCCGAGGACGAGATTGTTTGTATTCCATTTTATTCTTCGAACTACTCAGCTGGCAGTTTTGATTTGCAGAAATCACCTAAATCCCCATAGGCAAGCTTACACGAAACGTCCTAGCCAGCTCCCGCGCCGCCTCGAAAAGGCTGCGGTCTTCTGCGTTGAGGGCGAAGCTTGCCTGCACTTCGCTGTCCGCAGCAAAGTCGGCGGACGCAAAAAGCGGCACGTCGACTGGGCACACAGTCCCGGGCTCAGGAAGCGTTCCCTCGAGAAAGTACTGCCGGATGTGCTTGTAGGTGCATACCGATACGGCAGCAATGGAGCAGTGCTGCGGTGGGTACATATATGAGCATGTCATCTTGAATTGAAGGAGGGAAGAACCGCACCCCTGGCGAATCTTGGGTCAAGACGACGGACCCAGCAAAACCTTGCGACATTTTCTTGGCGCTGTAATGAATAATAATTGTATGAGGAAAAAGGTGTTTTACAAGAACTTACGCCCACAGAGGAGTTACCGGATCTGGAACAGAGAACGAATCGCATGAGTGCACTCAAACTTGGTGCTGAGGTAGTGAGAAATGCGGACGTACCCGCAGTATTTCCCACTAGGAGAAGCGGGAAACTCGTTTTAACAACGAACGGTCCTTGTAGATTCGGGTCGTCAAACGAGGGCAAGAAAATGAAATCGAGCAGTAAAGACCTTTGAAATGGTCTTTTGGAAACTCTGGCCAAGCCCTGATTTACGATTCAGTTACTATACGCAAAGTCTGTGGGTACTTACAAGCATGACATGCGGAGTGGCTCCCAGACATCGGCCCAACTAGAAGTCTCGCTCGAAACACGGTAATGCGCCACCACGTCCTCGTATTCCGGAGAAAGGCGCTTGCCATCGTTGCAGATGATTCCGAACGCGGCTTCCCGCAGGTGCTCGAACAGGTACTGCGACGGGTCACAACCACACTCGAACGCAGGCTGTTCGGACAGTTTGAACATCGCCGTGCCATTGCCTTCGGAGATGTCCGCAAGCGCGCGGGCCAGAGTCGGGAATGTGGCGTATGGAGAGTACAGGGATCTGAAGATTGTGGTCCGGACCATGGTCCAGTCCACGAGGCCGAACAAGGTGTTGGTTCGAACGGGGATGGGCCGTACGCGCACAGATGCGTAAATTTTGTCGATTTTTTCGATGAGCTCTGCGGTGGTTGGGGCGAAGAGGGCACATCCGGATGGCCCTGCGGCAACGCAGCCGTGCACGAAGGACATCCACACCTTATCTGTGTCGATCAGACTGGTGTGCCATTTGGCTGGTGCATGATGAATGCCTGTCTATAAAGGAGGGAGACAAGGAAAGCGCATACCGGCGAAATAATCTTCCGAGTCCACTACACCGTCAATGACGAGACGGCCGACATGTTGCTGTGAACGGGACTTGAGAGGATATTCAGAAGCCTTCGAAGTCGAAGGACCGTACCGGAAACATCGCAGCGAATGTGGCTCCCAAGACGCTTCCATATCTGTTATTTGGGGAAACGGAAACGAATCACTCTCGACTCCCAATATGACTAATGAAACGCACGAAAATCCCCAATATTGCAGTTTTTCGCGCCCATGCGCCTGCACGATTCTGAGCATATCGCGGGCGGTATGATCGGTGTTCATGAAACGCAGACTTCCATCGTCCTGCTCGCCGGCTAATTGCCCCACCACCATCCCGCGCGCCCACGTACGCGCAAGGGAATCCGCAGAGGAGTTCATCGACCCGATTTTGGCCTCGTCGGCAAACCAGATCTGGCGCTCGGCACGGCTGGAGAAGAACGAGATGCGGGGGATGGAGTGCCCGACGCCTATGTTCAAATAATTGCGGGTTCAACGAAAAAATTCAAGAAAAGGCTCGAACGCACCGCGGGGATCGAAGCCAATGATATCGAATTCGGGGCCGACGATTGTGGACAGCGAGAAGCCTCCCTTTGCGACCATATCAACTCCCGACCCGCCCGGACCGCCGGGATTGATGAGGACGGGACCGCGATAGCGGGGCGAGTCGTGAGGTACAGCCGCAGGGGTCCGTATTATCGCGATGGCAGCAGAGGCGCCGTCGGGGTGAAAGTAGTCCAGGGGTACCTGCATGAAATAATTGAGACGTGCGGACCATCAGAATTTGGCTGGCCCTTACCTTCAGACGGGCGCAATGCTGGTTGGAGTAGCAGTCGGTCCAGATGAGTTCTTCGGTGGGCAAAATCTGCGAAAGATCTATCGGCGTTTGTGCAAAGCACAATGGATAGGACACGTACGGATTCCCATGAGAAGTCGTCGTTGACTCTATGCGCAGCGAGCAGAATGTTCCCGCCCCTCTCTGGCTGGTGGGTTTTTCCTTGAGGTCGATACTTCGCATAGGGCGACTCCGTTGAGAAGAAGAACCAGAGAGCCACGAAGGGCAGGCAGGAAGCAAGCAGTCGCCTCATTGCTGCCATGGTCAAAGAAAGCAAGAGTGATTTTGATCCAGATTCTGTATATATGTGGCATTAGGAGTAGTCAAGGAGTAGTACCGAAGTACAGTAATTCATTCTCTTCCGTCACCGTAAGGACGGGCCGCCGGGATCACCCGGAAACGCGACCACGTGATAGACGCGTCGTGAGAAGTTGGTAGTGAAATTGTTAAGAGGCCTTTCAATATTCATCGTTGTTTTCGTTCGAATATTGACGAAGAGAGGTGTACAAATGGCAAATGCGAGACCTCAATCTCAGACTCACAGAGGCTGTCCTATTCGATCAGGACGCTGATGATCTACGTGCAGAATATAAGAAAAAAGAGGAAAGAGAAACTAGGTTTATTTTGACAATGATACGGTCTTCGCCGCCCATCGCTCATATGATCATCTCTCGTTTTTACATATCACTGTCCATCCGACCAACATTCGCCGTGACAAGTCTGAGAGCTTTGGATACATGTGGATACAATTGATTAGTCTCTCGTAGGCAGACACTTTATCCGGACACTCGTGCCTCGCTGGATAAAGCAATTGATCACGACTATGTTTTTCTGCCAGTGCAGTGTGCACGTATATTGAAGCTGCTGGTTGGAGACGGATCCGGAGACAACGAGTTCATGAAATGGTGAGAGGAGATACTTTTTTTTTCATTCTTCGAACTACAACAGTTGGCGCAGTAAACAGTTTTTGTGATGAAAAGGAAAAATTAAAACACTTAAATCCCCGTGGGGAAACGTATAAGAGGCGTTTTAGCCAGCTCCCGAGCCGCCTCGAAGAGGTTGCGGACTTCTGCATTGAGGGCGAAGCTCGCCTGCACTTCGTCGTCCGCAGCGAAGTCAGGGGACGGAAAGAGCGGAACATCGACAGAGCACACAGTCCCGGGCGCCGGAAGCGTTCCCTCGAGGAAGTACTGGCGAATGTACTTGAATGTGCATAGCGATACACCAGAGATGGAGCAGTGCTGCGGTGGGTATGTGAGTAATCTTGATATAAAATTGGCGGAGGGAGGGATGGAAGTAAAGAAAGAAAGAACCGCACCCCGGGCGAATCTTGGGTCAAGACAACGGACCCCGTAAAACCTTGCGACATTTTCTTGGCGCTACAAATATGAATTGCACGAGAAAATTAATGTTTTACATGGGGCGAGACAGAAAGAACTTACGCCCACAAAGGAGTAACCGGATCTGGAACAGAGAATGAATCGAATGAATGCAGTCAAACAGCAGGTGATACGAAACGACGGACCCGCAGTGTTTCCCACCAGGAGAAGCGGAAAACTGGTATTGGCAACGAACGGTCCTTATAAGTTCGGGTCACAAACGATGCCAAGAAAGTGCAAGTGAGCAGTAAAGACCTTGGAAATGGTTCTTCGGAAACTCCGGCCAGGCCCTGGTTTTTTATTTATTTATTTATACGCAAATTCTGTGCGCACTCACAAGCATGGCATCCGAAGTGGCCCCCAGACATCAGCCCAGCTTGAGGCCTCGCTCAAATTGTGGTAGTGCGCCACGACGTCCTCGAATTCCGGAGAAATGCGCTTGCCGTCGTTGCAGATGATTCCAGCCGTGGCTTCGCGAAGGGACTCGAACAGGTATTGCGACGGGTCGCAACTGCACTCGAACGTAGGCTGTTCGAACAGTTTGAACATCGCCGTACCGTTGCCTTCAGAGAGGTCCGCCAGCGCGCTCGCAAGACGGGGAAACATGGCATATGGGGAGTACAAGGTCGTGAAAATGGTGCTGCGGACTAGGTTCCAATCCACGAGCCCGAAGGAGGTGTTGGTTCGAACGGGAATGGGCCGGGCGCGCACAGACGCGTATATTTGGTCGACTTTTTCGAGGAGCTCTGTGGTGGATGGGGCGAAGAGGGCACATTCGGATGGCCCTGCGGCGACGCAGCCGTGCACGAAGGCCATCCACACTTTGTCAGTGTCGATCAGATTGTTGGACCATTTGGCTGGTGCATGATGAATGCCTGCCTATAGCAGAGACAAGGAAAGCGCCTACTGGCAAAATAATTTTCCGAGTCCACTACACCGTCAATTACAAGACGGTCGACATGTTGCTGTGAACGTAGCTTGAGAGTATATTCAGAAGGATCCAAAATCTCAGGAGCGCACCGGAAACATCGCAGCGAACGTGGCCCCCAAGACGCTGCCATATCTGTTATTTGGAGGAATGGAAATCAATCACTCTCGACTCCTAGTGCAACCAACGAAACGTACGAAAATCCCCAATATTGCAGCTTTTCCCGCCCATGCGCCTGCACGATCTTGAGCATATCGCGGGCCGTATGATCAGTGTTCATGAAACGGAGACTTCCATCGTCCTGTTCGCCGGCTAATTTTCCGGCCAGCATCCCGCGCGCCCACGCGCGTGCAAGGGCATCCGCAGAGGAGTTCATAGATCCAATTCTGGCATCATCGACTAACCAGATCTGGCGCTCGGCACGGCTGGAGAAGAACGAGATGCGCGGGATGGAGCGCCCGACACCTATTAGGTCGAAAATGAAAATCGCGGCTCAACGAATTTTATTAGGGAAGGGCTCGACGCACCGCGGGGATCGAAGCCTACAATATCGAATTCGGGGCCGACGATTGTGGAGAGCAGAGAGCCTCCTTTTGCGACCATATCCACTCCTGACCCGCCCGGACCGCCGGGATTGATGAGGACGGGACCGCGATAACGGGGCGAGTCGTGAGGTACAGCCGCAGGGGTCCGTATTATCGCGATGGCAGCAGAGGCGCCGTCGGGGTGAGCGTAATCCAGGGGCACCTGTGTGAAATAATTGGCGTGTGGACTATCAGATTCTGGCTGGCTGTTCTTTACTTTCAAACGGGCGCAATGCTGGTTGGAATAGCAGTCGGTCCAGATAAGCTCTTCGGTGGGCGATATCTGTGGGGTGCGTGTCGGCGCTTTTGCGAAGCACGATAAATGTGACACGCACGGATTCCCATGAGAAGTTGTCTTTGGCTCTGTGCGCTGCAGGTAGAATGTTCGTTGCGCCGATATCTGACTGGCTTTCTCCTTGAAGTTTGTACTTCGCATAGGGCGACTCCGCAGAGAACAAGAACCAGACAGCGACAAAGGGGAGGCAGCAAACAAGCAGTCGCCTCAATACTGCCATGGTCGAAGAAAGCAAGAGTGATTCTCGTCACACGATTCCGACTACGGCGCAGTGACGCGCGTCGTGAGAAGTTCGCAGTGATCTTCGCTCTAGCGCTCATCCACCGTATCAAGAGGTCCTTCAATAATGAATGCTCATTGTCGTTTTTGTTCGAATACTGAAAGGAAAAGTGTATAAATCCGCGATGTCTGAATTCCAGAGTCCGTCCTGTTTGATCACGACGTTCAATTGCAAGATGATCTGCGGGCAGAATAGAATAAAAGAAAAGAAAATGAGACGTATAGAAAACTGGGCTCACTTCGATACAGCCTTCGCCGCCTCCGAGTCCCGCTCTTCCCTCAATGCGTCCTTGAGCTTCTGCACTTGTACCGTCACCGCCGAGTGTCCGCCCTGTGATGCGGTGGTACGCTCCCCGAAGTCTTCCAAGAACTTTTCTAGCCGCCTCTGCGTGTTTTTACTGGATAGGGGCGTCCTCGAAACCGCGTCTACCCGTAGTGGTGGGTGTAACGGCGCGTCCATGAGCAAGGTAGGAGCCGATCTTCCTATCGGATTCCGGGACGGGAAGGAAGGAGACGAGAGTAAATAATTTGGGAGTACGCTTCCAAATTATACGCTTATATCTTTTTTGTGTGTGTTTGTGGGGGGTTTGGCTGGGCCGGCTTTGGCGAGCTTTCGGGGCGCTACGGAAGCAACCGCCGGGAAAGCGAGACGGGCCGGAACGGAGCGCAGCGCAGCCAAACCCGTACACAAGGGCTGCAAAGGGACAGGGTGCGAGACGAACCCAAAGCAACCCAAGCGTAAGCAAAGAAAGAGGGACGGGTGGGTGGGGCGAAAAATAGTCGTAAAATACGGTGAAGAGCACGAGAAAAAGAATTTTCTTGCTGGGACGCGTAGACGGAAGTAAAATGATACGATGTGGCTTTGCTGACGCCACTGATCACATCGCGGTGATTCGCGGGAATCCTGCCTTATCTTTTCTACCTTGCCTACCACCAAGCACGGCTCGCAGGCTCGCCTCTGCTTGGCTCACAATAAGAGTGGCTGCGTGACAGACTGTGACAAGTGTCATACTTCCGCCGCCAACCACGACCATCAACGACGCCTCTGCTTGCTCCGAGTCATGGCGCGGACCTTGTTGTACTTCAAGCTTGGAATCGCGTCTTCTACATGGCGACAAACGAAACAGAGTCACAGTGCAGAAACTATCTCAATCAAGCACCAATCAAGCACGCTCGTCGCCAACTCGTCGCTCGACTTGCGTTCGACGTGAAATCAACAGTATTTCTGCACAATCTGGACTCGCACACACTGTGTCCAGGAAATCACACTGTGTCCAGGAAATCCTCCTTTACCCGGCGAGACACGACATTATCCGTCAACTCCGCGTCCGAGGTGAATCCGAAGGACAGGAACACGATCCGTGCCGCCGGCGACCGTGGAGGCCGACGGAGCGCTTGAAGATGATGAGCATTCGTGGTCGTATGGCTGCAGCTTGCAAGTTAGAATGCTGCACTGTCTGATATTCGAACGCCTGAACATCTTTAGAATTATGTGGCGACCTCAATCCGGCTCGATGTTGGGTCTGCCGTGGGTGGTAGAATCTACAAAGTTGCTAAAGGGTCTATGCGGTACGGTAGCCGTAGTCCTAATTTATTGCTGGTGGGAAGAATCCAGTCTTATTCCATTGGCAC
Organism: Mycena haematopus; assembly: GCA_029281435.1. Taxonomy (NCBI): domain Eukaryota; kingdom Fungi; phylum Basidiomycota; class Agaricomycetes; order Agaricales; family Mycenaceae; genus Mycena; species Mycena haematopus. Next base: position 27,758 of record JARJCV010000375.1, read on the forward strand.
GGGCTGAAAGACATTCCCAGCCACACAGAGTCTCAGGCGCCGATAAAGGTTCGTCTTTCGCATTCATATCACTTATGCATATCCAGTAAAGTGAATAATCCGCCCCAGTAATCTATTCGTGAAGAATGACACCGAAATAGAAAACGGCGCCCCTGTCCTTATGGAGATGACTGGTCACATCATAATATTGCTATCGTACCATTCACGAAAAAAGTGGTTCTCTCTTCCGCCATGGCGCTCTCAACATGGCTGCTCATGCTCGTCACCCACCCGAACGAGTTCCGCACGCTGCTGCAGTACTACATCTACCACGAGCAGAAGCGGGACATAACCGCGACGCAGGAGCATCCTACGTCTGGGTGGGACCGCGTAAGCATGCGCCGGTGCTGGGAGTTCCTCGACCTCACCAGCAGGAGCTTTTCCGCCGTCATCAAGGAGCTCGAGGGTGATTTGGCACGAGTCGTATGTCCTTCCGTTTTCCAATTTTTTTTGTTAAAAAGGACTTTAACGGAATTTCCCAGGTGTGCCTGTTCTACCTCGTTCTGCGCGCGCTCGACACGGTCGAAGACGACATGACGCTACCCGCGTCCGTCAAGCTGCCCATCCTGCGCGACTTTCACGTACACAGCCGGACCCCCGGGTGGTGCTTCACGGACTCGGGGCCAGACGAGAAAGACAGGCAGCTTCTCGTCGAGTACGCCGTCGTCGTGGAAGAACTTTCTGAACTCTCCCCAGCATATCGCGACGCCATCCTCTCTATCGCCGAAAAAATGGGCCGCGGCATGGCCGACTTTGTCGCGCGCGCCGAGAGCTCAAACGAAAAGGGAGCAACAAAAAACTCGCCGTACACCGAGACGATCGCGGACTACGACTTATACTGCCACTACGTCGCGGGCCTCGTCGGCGAGGGTCTCTCGCTGCTCTTCGCAGCCTCGGGCAAGGAGCCGGCGCACATCGGCACTCAACTGGAGCTCTCGAATAACATGGGACTCCTCCTCCAAAAAACGAACATCACGCGCGACTTTGCGGAGGACGTCGACGAGGAGCGGTTCTTCTGGCCGCGCGAGATCTGGGCGGGAGAGAAGTACGGAGGTGGGTTTGCGCGGGTGGAGGAGATGCGGTTACGGACAGTCGCGCTTCCAAATACCGGCAAGGACGTGCTCGGAGCGGAGGAGCAGGAGCTGGAACAACGCGCGCTGCATGTCCTCAGCGCGATGGTCCTCGACGCCCTGCGGCACGCCCCTGGCGCGCTGGACTACCTCCGCATGCTCAAGAACCAGTCCGTATTCAACTTTGTCGCTATACCCGCGACGATGGCACTCGCGACGCTCGAGCTGTGTTTCATGAACCCGAAGGTGTTCCGGCAGAACGTCAAGATTCGCAAGGCGGTTGCAGCGAGTGTGAGTGGCGTGTTTCTTTCGTGCCCCCTTTCTCGCTACGCGTATACATGCTGACTCGACCCCAAAGCTCATAATGCGCTCGACGAACCCCCGCGAGGTCGCACATATTTTCCGGGAATACGCGCGCAAGATCCATGCTCGGGCGCGTCCCGAGGACCCCAACTTTATACGCATCGGCGTCGCGTGTGGGAAGGTACGTTTCCTCCCCCCACGTTCCCCCTTTCCCCGCCCCCCGTTTGCCTCCCCTCTTCCCGCCCGCCCTAACTCTCCTCCAAAAGATCGAACAATGGTGCGAACACAACTACCCCTCCTTCGTGCGCATCGCCGCCTCCACGGGTGGCGCCGGCGGCGGCATCTCCCAAGCCATTGACCCAAGCGACGCACGCGGCGCGACGTTCCTCGCCTCCGAGAAGAAGGAGTACGAGCGCATGCAGCGCCTTCGTCTCCAGCGCTTGACCGCTGCTACTGCCGCCGGAGTGCAAGTTGCCGGCACACGCATCCCCGCCAAGGTGGATGACGGCGCGCTGCGGGAGATGATTATGTACGTGAGCGCGGGGGTGGTGGCGATGTTGGCGGTGTGTGCGGGGGTCGTGTATTTGCTTTTGCAGTTATCCGATTAGGATTGGGGGTGTGCTCATCGCGTTTCTGTTGATGTGGTACGAGCAGACGAGGCGGGGGCGGAGGAGGACGGGTGCGGGTGCGGGCGGGTGGGGTAGAGTCCGGCGGGTGCAGTGGAGGGAGGAAGCGCGGACCACATACATATCTGCAATCCAATACAATTTACTGTACATTATTCCTGTCCCTAGTGTGTGCAAGCAGAATTCGCGAGCTACTGTGACAGTAATGTCATGCCGTCACTATGCGGCACTGCTACATCTCGCTTTGACGAGGAACCGTTCGATTGGTCTAATTAGATTTCCCCGAAAGGAAATTTAAGCGAGGTTTGCCGGAGGCAACCTTACCGTCCCTGTTCTGAAGTCTTCATCCATCGCAGCATTTTGCTTTTAAGCAGCCATAACATTTGCAGGACCTCATTACCATGAGCTATCCTTACCCCTGCAATGTCTGATTTGTTGTGGCCATTAGTCGCTGCGGGATAGCTAGATCACCGCAAATCAAGCCGCTCCGTCGCAATACCTGGAAGGCATTGAAAAATCCATGAGTTTTCTCTCGAGAAAGCTCATGCACAAGCTTTCGAGTAATATGGACCGGAGAGATCAGTTTCGACCTTGCCCTCAACCTCAATGTGTTTGTTTTTCTTTTCCCGGGCGGAGCTTCAATTCCGATAGCTGTCGGCAGCCGACGGTCGGCATGAAAGCTAGGTGCATCTCGATTCTGATTCTCGAATGCAATAATTTCAAACAAGTCCTTGAGCCGGTGCCCGAGAGACCCTCCAAATATCTACTCTTCAGTTTGATTCATTTTTACCCAAAATATCAATTTGAGGCAAAGTATTCATTGAAATTTAGGAAAACCGAACCCGCCTCTTCTGCATGCCGGCTTAGTGTTGCTATCAATGGCGGATGGGAGCGGCTGTGACACCCGGAAAGGAGTGCTGATAAGATAGGCCGCATCCATATGCATCCAAGTGACGATCAGTGGCTGTGTTGTGACAGATAAGATATGATAAGGCTGTTTTCAGATCAAACACCCGATTTCTCGGGAACGAAGGCGAAATTAAAAAATCCATCCCGTTAATCGATTCGAATTTAGTGTAGCTTGACGGTGCCAAATCCTCAGGGAAATCGGCCTCGAACTGATCGAGTTAATACCTTTTTCGTGCGGATCTGCAATGAGCAAATGTGTTCGCGCGCGGTTTTTCGGCTTATATTTTTTTTCAAAGGGAATCCAGAGAAAGTCAAGTCATAGCAGTTAGGTAGAACAGTATCTAGTATTCGTGTAGGTCATATAATGATTAGTACATGGGTTTGTGCCAAAAGCTGAGTCTCGGACGCGATCAGCTGATCTTGACATACTTCCACCACCATACTCGCGTCGATGGCCAAGCGCAAGAACCGGTATTCGGGACTCAACGAAGGGGGGTGTTATCGCACTGGTGCTAAGAAAGTCAAAACTAATAAGGAAAATGTGAGTCCACATGGTAATGGTGGGTGCGACAAGGACATTCATCTTACCTCGCAGTTTACTGCATACATTGCACCCATCGAGTCTGAATCCGAGGAAGATAGACCTCAACCCGTACACACATTCTCTTCGCTTCCGGTGCACGGGACGTACACGGTCCACCCAGCTCCGAGAACCATGCCGGAGCCTCCTCCATTACGTCCCTTTTACCCTGACATCGACTTCTTGCCTAATTTAGAGCCGATTTCGGACGACGAGGACTACGGTGGCGACACGGCTGACGATGAGCACGAAGACTTTGATCTGGATGAATACAGCTACAGCCCTGGGTGGGATGACGCTGTCTATGAGGAAGCAAACCATAATCTGAATGTGCCAACTCACACGACGACATCTGGCCCTCTCCTAGCTTTTCAAGACCACGAAATGCCCTTCCAGCCCTATGAGCAGCCTCCTCCCATCAATGTCGAGCCCACAATGCAGTCCAATCTTCTATCTTCGCTTTCCAGCTTTCTGCCCGATGTATTTGTGAATCCATGGAGACCAGAGACATCAATACTCGACCCTCGCACCACTGCACCCCCGCCGACCGATCCCTGGTGCTTCAGTATGTCAGGAGACATTGACGATGAGTATCTGGAAGAATATTCAGACGGTGCATTCCAAGATTCGGATGGAGAACAGGAGGAAGACGCTGCACAGGAAAATGCTCGCACCCAATCGATGGAAGACGAACTAGACCGGGGTCACCCCGAGGACGACACTCGCGAATACAATTTCACCTCCCCAAAAATCGAGGATGCGCGCGCTTCCCTAAAAGCCATCAACAATCTACTTCGTCCACGCGCAAAACTGGGGCTGGCTTCAAGAAGTGCGACTTACCTGTGTATACACGTACGCGCCTGGAATGGATCTCCTCGTTCCTACATCTGTACACCAGCGACCGCTCGATCCCTGGTCAAGTCCCAGTGCAGTCCAAGTGGATCTCCGCCTCGTTAGCTGCCGCATACGCCGCACAGAAAGGCCCATGGACAGCGAGAAAGCTGAGACAGTGGGCTCGCGCATTCATGAAGGATCCGAGTGACGTACCGAAGAGCCCGTACGGCAGCTGGAATAGAGAGCGGTCTATTCTTGAAGACGCCGATGTCTCGAATGAGATTGCGATCCACCTCCAGAGCATCGGGAAATATGTGAAGGCCCTTGATATTGTCCATTATCTCGACCGACCGGAAGTCAGGAGACGTCTAGGCCTGAAAAAGGGCATTCACCTTGCGACAGCTCAGCGGTGGATGAAACGGATGGGTTACCGATGGACGAAGAACCCGTCTGGCCAATACGTCGATGGCCACGAGCGCCCCGATGTCGTATACTACCGACAAACAGAGTACATCCCTGCTTTCACAGAACTCGAGCACCAGACTCGAAAATGGACGCTCGAGAACCTGGAGATCATTGGCCAGCTACCGCGAAATCAGATCATTATTGTATGGTTCCATGATGAGTCGACATTTTATGCTCACGACAGAAGACTCACCCGCTGGGTCCACCACACCGAGAAACCGGAACCGCGCAGGAAGGGTGAAGGAGCCTCGCTGATGGTCTCGGACTTCGTTTCTGCGGACTACGGCTGGTTACAATCCAAGGATGGGACAGACGCGACGAGGATCTTGTTCAAGGCAGGAAAGGGTCGCAAAGGCTATTTTACAAACGAGGACGTCGTCAAGCAAACAAATCACGCGATGGACATTCTCTCGCGTGACTACGTTGACGAAAAACATGTTTTCATTTTCGACAATGCAACGACGCACACCAAGCGAAACGGCGACGCGTTATCTGCTCGGAAGATGCCCAAATTCATGCCTAAGAAGAAGAACTTTCTGGTCAGCATAAACAAACTCGGCACAGACGGTAGACCCATCTACGATCCAAACGGCGACTACGTGAAGACCAAAGTTCGTATGCGGGACGCCACCAAGCCTGACGGAACCCCCCAACCTCTCTATTTCCCAGCTGGACACGAGCACGCTGGCATTTTCAAAGGCATGGCAACCATTCTGAAGGAGCGAGGATTGGACAAGGAATCGAAGTTGAAGGCAGAATGCAAGAGCTTCAAGTGTGCCCCACGCGCCACAGACTGCTGCTGCCGTCGTGTTCTTTACTCTCAGCCTGACTTTGCTGCTGAGAAGTCAATCCTCGAGAACGTCTGCGACGCGCGCGGCTTTCGGGCAATGTTTTTACCTAAATTCCACTGCGAATTGAACTTCTTGGAACAATGCTGGGGTGCCTCGAAGCGGGTCTATCGCTTGAACCCTGTGTCATCGAAGGAGGAGGATTTGGAGCGCAATGTCATCACAGCATTAGATTCAGTCAGCCTCCTAGTGATGCGCAGGTGTGTTTGATCATTTGCGTGCTTGTCCGGTCTGTTGATTCATCGTTTGCTCAGATACGCGACTCGATCCCTGCGCTTCTTAGATGCGTATCGTCGAGGTTTGAATGGCAGGTGGGCTGCCTACGTGACGAAGCAGTATCGCGGACATCGTGTCCTTCCCAACAATCTGTTTGATGGACTGCGAGCACAAGGGTATCGGACTGAATAGTTCCTTCCTTTCTTTTTACCTGCATTGTTATCTGAACTGCTGTGTCTCTGTATTATTATAGTCTTTCACGTTCCCTCAGTTTACTCTGACATCCGCTCTTTCACTACGTTCTTTGTATTTGGTAGAATACTTGTAGCCCGCAGTTGTGTAGTATGCATTGTTTGTCTTGTTGAATGGATACAAATCATTTCTGAACTTGCTTGCGCTTTGAAAAAAAATATAAGCCGAAAAACCGCGCGCGAACACATTTGCTCATTGCAGATCCGCACGAAAAAGGTATTAACTCGATCAGTTCGAGGCCGATTTCCCTGAGGATTTGGCACCGTCAAGCTACACTAAATTCGAATCGATTAACGGGATGGATTTTTTAATTTCGCCTTCGTTCCCGAGAAATCGGGTGTTTGATCTGAAAACAGCCTTATCATATCTTATCTGTCACAACACAGCCACTGATCGTCACTTGGATGCATATGGATGCGGCCTATCTTATTTGATGGCATCTAATTAGACCAATCGAACTACGACTCCCGCTTTGACCGCACGCGCTCAGCATCAAACGACGCCCAATCTTTCGGGAGGACTCTGGTCCGTATTGTGTTGTGGATAAGTGCTCGCAAGCTCGTGGTACACCGCAAGACTCGTTCGTCTGTGCCTCCCTTCGTTTCGTGTTTCAAAACCTAACTCGCGTGCTAGTACAGAGCGTCGTCCTCTTCTTTCGATCCTGCTTCCTATCCAGTCCACTCTCGCGCTGACAGCTCGGCCTTGAGCGAAGTTCCGGGATGGATTGGCGGTGGGGGCGCCAGACGGGGACGACGCGCGAAGGAGACCTTCCCGGAGCTGGGGATGCCCCGCACCCGCGCCGCTTCGCCTCAATCCGCGAGAGGACTCCCTGCGCGCTGCGCCAGCCCTGGGGATGAACACGTCTCGCTCTCTATCAACTACGCCCCCGCAAAGATCTCGGGTTTGGCGGTGGCGGCGCGAGACGGCGATGGCGCGGGAAGGAGGAGATGAACCCCCGGACCTGGCGATGGCGGCGGCGTCGCGTTTCGGAAGGGTGAGGCGCGTATGCCGGACAACAGTGACGACCTGCATCCAGTCGTGGGCACCCGTGGCTGGTTCGACCACTCCGAGATGCGCTCGCGATGGACGCGCTTCAAATGGGTGTTATTCCTCTTTAACATCGTGGTACGCCCCCCTCTTCATATTCCTATCTCCATCCCACTCATCAAATGCGCAGTACACCCTCTTCGCCCTCACCGGCCTCGTCGCCATGATCCTCATCTGGCTCGACATCATCCCCAAATCCGACGTCATCCGCGTCGCCAACCGCCCCGAGCTCGTCTTCTCCACCCTCGCCGCCGCCGTCGCCGTCTTCACCGCCATATTCGGCTGGGCCGGCGTCATGCTCAACAACCGCTCCTTCCTCGCGTTCTACTGCCTCTTCCTCTGGGCCTCCTTCGCCTTCCTCGTCACGCCCGGGTACATCACCTACCGGCACTACGCCCTCAACCTCGCTGCCAAGCTCAATTTCGCGTGGAGCGAGGACTTTGATGTCGACGCGCGGAGGAGGATCCAGAATGCCTTGGGGTGCTGCGGGTACTTCTCCCCCTTCGTCGAAGCCTCCATCTCCGCACGCTGCTACGCGCGCTCCGTCCTCCCGGGCTGTAAGGGCCCCTACTTCACCTTCGAACACACCGTCCTCAAGCTGTGGTACACCACCGTCTTCGCCCTCGTGGGATTCCACATCCTCCTCATCGCCGCCTCCCTCCTCTGCGCGAACCACGTGACGTACCGCTTCGGCAAGGGCATGATGCCGAAGGCATATCGGCTGACGAGCGAGGCGGTGAGCGCCATTATGGACAACTATGCGGCGCAGTTGAGGGACGAGTACGGGGAGGGCGTGGCAAGGGCGTTTGTCGCGCATTCGAGGGCGGGGTCGGTGGTGGATTTGAGTCAGCACTCGAATCAACAGATGCGCGGGGCGGGGGAGACGGTGGATTTGAGCGAGATGCCGATGGATACGATGGGGATGGCGCCGACGCCGTCTGCGTCGTCGACGTGGGGCAAGACGCGGTATGGCACGATTGCGGGCACGACGCCCGACACGGCGATGTGAGGCTGCTGTCGTTCTCCCTTCTCTCTTTCTTGTTTTCCTTTCTTTCTGGCGCTTTCTTTGGCGCTTCTTTCTTTGGCGCTTCTTTCTTTGGCGCTTCTTTCTTTGGCGCTTCTTTCTCATGCTGTGACGACCCTTACGATACGATAATTTATCTAATGAAAAGTAGAATAGAGTAGGGTAGAACGGGGTCGGGCTATAAGTACTTCACTGTGATACGTATTATATTGCGGACTTTCACCTTCGTCTTCGTCTTGGTCTTCATTCATCATCCATTGGACTTCTCTCCCTCCATCCCTTCCTTTCATTCTTGCACCCTTCCTTCCTTCCCTTTCATACGTATCGTTCCCTCTGTTTTCTTTTCTCATCGTCGAGCCACTTTTTTCCCTCACACTCACTCATCACCATCTCGCAACTCAACTTGTACTTTGTAGTCTACGCACACACACCACACACGCTCGTTTAGAAATGCAATCAGAACAGAAGTTTTCAATTCTCAATCACCCTACATAAGTGGTACCTACCTAGATGAATAGAGTTGAGTTGAGTTGAGTTGGAGGAAGGCTAGGGAAGGAAGGAAGGAATGGGAAGGGAGATTGAACGAGGACGAAACTTAGTTTCCGGAATGAAGATTCACTGGCAAGATCTAGGAATATGATATCACAACTGATATCCCGAAGGAGTCTCTGTATCGTCGACTTATATGGAAAGCATCTCCAGCCTCTTCTAAATACTGTAGCATTTCGACCGAGTGTTCAGCCCATGTTACGCATTACGCAAGGTGTTCATTTTATCAAGTGTTTATTTCTCGGCAATCACGGCAAAATTACCATAAAAGGAAGTCCGGTGATGGCTGGACAAGAAAATTTGCCACTTTTTGGCCTATTTGAGCTTCAAAATCTGGATGTTACTGTTACGAATGTCGCAAGTGTTCAGTTCAGAGGTCCGCGTTACGCGTTATGTGAACACTCGGTCGAAATGCTACAGTACCTGTGTTTATTACTGTAGCTAGATTGAGTGCATTTTCTTCTACAACTACAAGAACAAGAAATAAGAGAGAGTAAAATCATTAAATCATTTGTGGAGGGCCTCAAAAAATTATAACAGCAGGAATGGAACACTGCACCCAAACTGCAATACTGTGTCATTTCGACCAAGTGTTCATCAATTTGGAAATTTTCGATGTCCTGGATAGCGGATAAATTTTCTTTTGAATTAAGGTGATTTTTGCATACATCAGAAAAAGTTGGGTGTCATGGGTCATCTGAACAATTGGTCGAAATAGTACAGTACTGTAGTATTTCGGTCAATTCGCATGTCACGCGTCACAGGGCCCCAAATTTTCGAATTTTTTTCGAAAAGTCACGGTCACCGTGAGGATTTTCGAATATGCCAAACAGGTCACAAAATCAGCGAAAATTGCTCTAGAATTCATCTTTCGGCTTGCGCCCTCGTTTGATGTTGTGTTACATCCGTGCATAACGCTAAGCATACATCCGATCTCCGGAACCTCCGGATCCTCCGTCCTCCGACTTACGGAGCTTCATTGGAGATATTGAAAAAAACAATCAGTATGTCTTCTGCCACACTATCTATCCTCCATCCCAACCTCCGCCGACCTCCGAATTAACCTCCGACCATCCACACTATTCTCCGTCATTTTCCCGCCGACTTCATTCCGGCTATCACGCTCCTTTCCGCCAATCCCGTATCCTGCCATTCGGCAATTCCTCGTGGGCCAAAGCACACACGTGTTTTCGGTCCTAACCTCCGATGCTGGCTCATGTCCGCCTCATGCATCACCTTCTATGTTTTATGCCTTATGCATTCCTCTTCTCTTACTATTGTTCTAATTGTTCTCTTATTGTTCTTATTGTCTTGTACCGTACTTCCTTACCTTTATTGGGATTCTCCGTAATTACTATAAAGCATCCCTTGTAGCTTTCTCTTTCTTCAGTTTGTAAATAAACGTTTCTTTCGTGCCTAATCCTCCGACCCCCGAGTCTCTCTCCCTTCGGCAACGCTAGGCCTCCAACTTAGCACTCCGGAAGTTCGCCCTAAAAACCTCCGGACCTCCGCCACTTCTTGTCCAGTCCCGTCCGTGCCAAGAAGACCACACTTACCCTTAAATCTACCTGTGGTAATAGTGTTCCCGATATTCCGTGTAAACATCCGGTACATCTGACGTTTGACTTCCGGCATAACCTCCGGACTTCCGAACCTCCGATTTCTCGTCCCCCTGGATCCCTCTTCTTACCCTTCCACCTCCGCTTTCCTCCCTACTCCCGGCACGGGATATAACAGTATTTACAAACTCACCTTCCTGGCATTGGAACATGTCTTCT
>JARJCV010000376.1:0-38289 GCA_029281435.1 Mycena haematopus
AGATAAAGGGTAAGTGGAAATGAATATGACTAGGGCGGGTAAGTCAAAGAAACTAGTGACGCGTGAAGACGTCGCTCAGTTTCTGAATATAAAAATATAAATGATAAGGAACGCGAGACCAACCTAGTGACGCGTGAAGACTCGTATGGGAGTCTGGCGGGGTACTGTACAGTTTCGATCAATTCGAATCGAACCCAGGATTTTTGATACAATCAAAATCCAAAAGAAATCCCACAAATTGAGAAAAAATTATTTTTTTTTTTTTTTTTTTTTTTTTTTTTTTTGGAGCGTTTGTTATAACACAACTCAGTCTGCAATGCATTCCAAGCAGTATCCGCTAATTTAATTGGTTTTATCCAATGTAGCCGGGGAAATAGTCCAGGAGGAAATGCCGTTACGCACCGGTAGTAAACCTTTGTGTGGGACTCTGGCCGAGTTGGTTTATCCAACTCCATTCTTGCGAGAAATGGGCCGTATACCCACTAAAACCCCCTTTATCGTAGTCCAATCGTCCGGCAAGGAGTCTTCATCCAATAAAGTGCCACTCCAGGTATTCAGCATCAGTTGTTTTTTGACTGCGAGGTCACCAAACCTGGTTTTATTTGCGAGTAACCGATCTTGTTTGAGAGCAGCATTGATTATGGATATCCATCGGTTGTGAATCACCTTTTCGGAGTGGAAGGAATGAGTCTGAAACACTCGCTCATTCCGGAGATTCCATATTAGTTTCATCGATACTGACACTATGATTGCGAAGAATCTGTTTTTCGCAAGTACATTATTTCCTTTTCCTGATTTGAAACGGGAGAGGCCACATCCCAATAGAAGACCCCAATTCAATTTTGGCCAGTCCGTATATCTAAGGCGCCAAATGCTTTCAGTCAATTTCCATACCTGTTGTTGACCCGGGGCTTCACATTCAAGTAGGATATGTTCCATCGATTCGGTTACGCGACATGTTGAGCATTCACCGAAGATTTCAAGATTTGGAACTCGATCCCAAAACTGTCCGACGTGGTAAGTATTGTGCATGCATTTCCACAGGAAATTTCGAGTGAGACGGTGGATGTGCTTAGTTCTTATTGAAGACCAGATTGATGCATCCGTAGGTTGAAATTTGAATTGATCGGAGATAGCACATCGCACTCGTTCTAGATTCGTTATAGTCGATTTACGATTGGGAGCATTTTCAATGGAAAGAATTATCTTTGTGAAGCACCGTTGTGAACCTTCCATTAGCAGCATTCCGGGGGTAACAAACATCAGGTCAATATCTGTGTCGATATTTGTCAAAACCGGTGTTCGGGTTTGCAGTCTCACCGCGGGATTTGATCCTACTTTTTTGAACCGAGTTGTCCCCGTTCTTTCCTGGAGTGCGGCAATTACACACTTTATCAATTTGTGATTTATGTTGAGTAGGTCGTTCTCGTTCTTACGGCGTTCCGTTACCAGAGTTTTCCCCAGGAAATTTGAGACACTATGAATGTTAAGTGTGATATCCTTGGGGCAATGTAGCAAAATATGAAGCAGACCTGCAAGTAACGATGTGTTGAAGGAAGGTTGTAGGGTGGGTGACGCCAGTAGGAGAATATCTTCGGTTTCATTTCCTGTGTTATCTCGAGTAATAATCATGGCAATCATCTCGGCGTGGACTTCCCCGGGGTGCAGTATCTTGGGATGGAGATAGATATCAAGTCCTTCTTGAGCTGGGCGTGGAAGGAGGTATCTTCGGGCAGCAATCGTTGTCATGTGTTCCTCGAAGGCAAATATGCGAAATCCGTGGGAAACGTCCGTCAATCGGAAGAACCGATCAAATGTCAATGGTAGTCCGTCCCGTTCATCCGGTGGATCGTCTTGTGTATTCTCAGCATCGTCTTCCATTGCCAGCTCATCGCAAAGGTCGTGGTTCTCAGCACACGGATTCCATTTTGGATGGATACAGTCTATCAAGGCTTTCGCTATCTCGACACACGCTCCGGGATTTTTACATCCGAATTCACTTCTATCGCGTCGACATGGTGAGCAGCCGCAATTTTTTCGTCCAATCCCCGAGGGGTTCACCAGATGTGGTCGATTCAGATTCGTAGTTCTCCGATTGGCTATTTCCCAAACATCCAGGACACTATGAGTTTGATGACACTGGCGGAGGCATCTCAGTGCGTCTCTCCTCCGAATTTTTTCGAATCTCGACTGTATCATTGCCATGTGTCCCCAGACCGGCATTTGCAACTTTATCTCCTGTGATATTGAGAGGGCAGTAAATTCTAGGTGATACTTTCTTGCTGCAACAATCATACGTCTCATATCAGCAGGCAAGGGGTCCCTCCTCCATGTCGGGATATGGATCTTTTGCATGAAGATGCTATACAACATACCCTCGTTGGTTGAATTCTCACCATGGTCCCACCGTTTCTGTATCAGTTTTTCGGCAAAGAACGGCCAGTTTGCGCGGTCATCACCTTGTCGCAGGAATTCTTTTAGGTTCCACAAGTCAATTGCCTCGTTTCTGGTCTTCAAGTCCAGTATTTGTTTCCCACCCTCCTCAAGAGGGAGTCGCATGGTCTGGTGAGTTACCCGAGGTCTTTTCCCTGCCCAAAGAAATGAGTCGCGCATTCTTATCAGGTTTTCCTCGATTGCCTTTGGCATTCCTTGCACACGAGTGAGGTATTGTGTCCTGCCCCCGATGATCATGTTGATGACGTGTCGTCGTCCTTCGATCGAGGGATTTCTTGTGTCCCATCGTGCGAGGTCGCGTGAGATCCTTTCAGTTACCTCTGGCCAAGGAGTGATGTAATCGATGTCGTTCCCTACCCAGGCTCCGAGGAAACGGCAGCTCTGCTTGTCAGGGATAATGGTAACGTCGTCGCGTATCTGTTCAGAATCCCCGCTGAGTTTCCGTTCCAGTATGATTTTTTCTCTGAAAGACGCGGAACCAAAGGGTATAAGTACGGTCTTTTTAGTATTGAATTTTGCTGTTGAGGCAGTACACCACAGGTCTAGTATTCTTTCGAGCGTGGTCCACGAGTCTACATCTGAAAGGTAAATAGTTGTGTCGTCAGCAAAAAGTGATACGAGGAGATTACGATCAGTTCCAGGCACTCGAATTCCGTTTAGCTCAGAACTCCGCAGTAAACAAGCCAGAGGTTCAATGGCCAAGTTAAAAAGTAAGCAGGATAATGGGTCTCCTTGGCGCACGCCTCGTGTGACAGTAAAGGGTTCGCTCATTTCACCGTTAATCATTACCCGTGTTTGAGCATCAGTGTACAGAATTCTGACAAAATTGCAGAATTCGTCGGGGAATCGCATATGTTTCATGACTTCAGCCAGGTAAGCGTGGTCAATTCGGTCGTATGCCTTTTCTTGATCGAGGGCCACCACAATCCCATTCTCTTCGTACGCATCCGCATAATCAAGCAGGTGTTTCAGCTGCTTTACCTGATCCTCAATTTTACGGCCTTTCATAAATCCCGCTTGATCACGGTGTATGATTTCAGGCGCAACTTCTGCCAGTCTCAGTGAGTGAGCTTTGGTTAACAGTTTATAATCCGTATTGAGCAGCGTAATAGGACGGTAGTTCGCGACATCTGCGCGATCACCTTTCTTATATATGGGGCACATCCATCCGGTATTGAAACCAGTGCCAGCGGTGATCCCATACTGTTCGATGTCATCACAGAGTATTTTGAGGAATGTCATAATATCCCATGAGCCTCTTTCATTCGTTCGGTGCTCAATCTCTAACCATTTATAGAATTCATATGGCAGGCCGTCAATCCCTGGTGCGGAGCCATTCTTTGACAACCTCAGAGCACAGGTCAGCTCAGCTGTCGTCATTTGTTTACTCATTGAGCTATGCTGATTTTCGTTCAGGTGCGCATCACATTTGTCAAGGACCATTGTGGTTGCCAGAATTTTTGCATATGTATCGGGCATATCTTTGTTTTGGGTACGCTCGTGGTATGCACGAGCAATTTCAGCCATTTTCTTAGGTCTGGATTCATATTGCATGTCGCACTCGGGCTTCAGGAATTCGTGGATTGTCTCCTTCATGTGGTACCCTTTTGCGGAACGTGTCCAAAAGCTGCTATGCAAAGTTTCGGCCTCAGCATCAAAGCGGGTCTGTGACATGTCCTTTTTTTCTTGTGCCTGCTCATTTAGCTTGTCAGTTATTTTTTTCTCTAGGAGAAAAATGGCAATAGACCGGTCATCAGGTGGGATAGTATCATCGTGGATAAGGAGATGTAACCGAGTTTTCCATGTACGCAAGGACTTGGTGTCATCATTCGTAACTGACAAGACACATTTTCTGCCGTGTCCGACAGTATCAAGTTTGAACTGAGCCCAGAGTGTTTGTATGTTATAATCGTCCCTGCGTGGTGAGTGCCCGAGTTCCTTCTGTTTGGCTTCCATTATTCTCCCGAACCTCTGGATCACATTTGTGAATTTCCGGGTTTTTAATAAGTAGAGTGGAAGGTTGGGGCGCCCTTTCCCTAGCTCCTGGTGTTCTCGGTAGACCAACTGTGTTTCAACGAGACTGTGGTCCGTTTTTAGTGCCGTCTGGTCTATTCGCCATCCTCGGCATTCATCGGAGAGCTTGTGATGTATGTAAATTCGGTCTAGTCTCGATCGGGATACATGTAGCCTGCCAGTCGAAGGATCGGAGCGTCGCTGCACGCATGTATATTGTCGGTCATCCTTGAAGGTATTTCTCCACCCATCTTCAATCTGTAACAAGGACTTAAGGATGTAGAAACTGGCTGGGACAAGTGTATTACCTCCAGACAAACGGTCTCTTGGGTCCTCTACAAAGTTCCAATCACCCAAAACAATTTCTGGGAGCGGGAGGGAGGGATCATCTCTCCATTTTGTCCGTAGGCGCGACCACAGACTGTCCCGATCTGGTGCAGTGTTTGGTGCGTATATGTTTAAGATGTTAAGAGTTCGGCCACCGTGCCATGGAACACTGATCATTAGTGCCCGTCCAGGTTCCAATTCAGACATTTGGACATGGTTCACGTCAACAAATTTTTTGTTGAGCAGAAATGCAACTCCCGCAGTGGATGTAGGGTTCATGGGATGGGCAGAGTTCATCAGTCTGAACCAAGGATTGAATACTGTGTCGAATTCGGCTGCAGCAGTGTTATCAAGGTGAGTTTCTTGTAGAGCCAGAATGCCAAGGCGATGTTCGTCGACCATCTGTTTTAGAAATTTGAATTTGTGATTTGAACGATTCATTGAGACACTAGTTTCTCGCCCAGCAATATTCAACGAGCCAAGAGTCAAGGTGGATCGAGTGGATTTTGCTCCTGCTGGTACAGTTCGTGGAATATTCCTTCGTCGGATTTCAGCATTTGCAATCTCCCACTCAGCGGCTGTCTCTTGGTTGATTTCCTCATCTGAGTGGGACTGGGGTGGTAATTCGGACTGATCGTCAACAGTGGTAATGGCGTCAGAGGCCGAAGTAGTATTCTCTTCCGCATAGTCATTGTCGGCAATCCAATCCGATTTCCGTTTCTTGCCGTTCACAACATTTTGTGGCCGTACCTCCGATTGTTCAACCTCCATCGCCGCATCGACTAATGCAGGCGAGCATTCAGAGGTCGTAATATTGAGAACAGCATTTCGCTGCTCTTCGCTTATCGCTGCAGCGACCAAAGCAGCGGAGTCGCTGCAGAGGGGGTCGCGCATATTGTAGCCAGGACTAGGCCCCGGGTCGCCCTGACTCCTGCTGGTTTCGCCATGTGAACTCGCAGCCGGCAGGCACATGCGAGAGGGATGCACCAGATCCCCGGAGCCCTCCCGTGAACCAGGAGGGCCTGTGGTGTGTTCGTGGGAGCAGTGTGGTTGTGTGTTCATAGTTAGTTACGATTTAAGACCGTCGTCTGTGGATCCAAGAGGGAGAGAGGTGTCGGACTTCAATTTGGAGTTAGTGGGCACATACAAAGTTGATTCGCCGTCCGAATCGAATCACTGTCGAATTTCGTGGGTGCTCAATATTGCAGGGGCGGCGGGGATTCAAAGTGGTAATTCGGAGAATGTTACATGGCTGAGTACACAAGCAGCACTTTATTGTATCGTACATGGCCCTCATTTATTGTATTCAAGATTTCAGTGCGTAACATACAGCGAAGAGACAGAAAAAAATAGAGCAGACGAAGATAGTATCCCGAACTATGTGGGACAGCCAATACGGTACATTCTGCGAAGATGTTAGAGTGTACTATGTGCAGAAGCCAGGATAACGAACTGTTATTCAAAAGACAAACTCGTCCTCGCGCATGTTCTGGAGAGTCTGAACCAGGCCCTGGAGACGACGAACCAGATCAAGAACCATACGCGTATCCAAACCGCGAGTGTGGCTGGGGTTCTGGAGGCGATGGGTCAGCCGGAGGATCATGCGCGGGTTCAAGCCACGGCTGCGACGCGTTCCACGGTGAGTGTCAGTTTCGGCATTTCCATTGTTCGGGGCCCAGCTGCCATAGTGAGCATTCTGTCCACGGCGATGGTTACGTTCACCATTGGGCTTTCGGAGTTATAAGAAAAGGAATGTCAAGAATTGCGTAACGTACATTGGTGTTGTCGGGGTTGGTGTAGCGGTCAGCCACAGCATCACGAATAGCACGGCGGGAGATGCGGATCGACGGCTGCCAGTTCATGTCGTTACGAAAGGTGGTTCCAGTATAGCGATGGGGCTGATGAAGGCCTTCATCGTGGGAGCCAGTCATAAAGGCCTCGTGGACACGAGGAGAAAAGGCGCTACCGGTAGTGATGCTACGTAGAATCGGTGACTGGTATAGTAGTCTGTGTCAGTCGTGCCATCGATAGTCGTTGTATCACGTACAGTAATGATCATTCGTCTGAGCGAGTCAGTGAGCCCGTCACGGCGGTGAATAACCGGGGTCGTGGGGCGTGGACCGCTCGAGTCGGCAGGGACCAAGTCCGGAATATCGTCAGAATCGTTGGAGTCGGAGTTGGTAGCGGTTGGCTCGGTAGTGATCGATAGCATGGTACTAGCTGCCGGCGAGTCAGGAGTGGACGGAGATGTGGTGTGGGCGGACATGATTGTTGTTGTTCTAGCGACGGTTGAGGCGTTTAAAATCCCAAAACAGTATTGTTCAAGCCTAGTTCGGGTAAGGAGAGACAACGTCGAAATTTTCCGCAGATGCCTATCTTCCCAGTTGAGTCAGTCAGAGGGTAACTGTCAGCAGAATGCTATGGACGGTCACCGAATGTCTTACGGGGAATCGCCAGCCAGGATTTAGCCGCATCGTCAGTTGTGGCGCCGAGCAATGTGAGACATTCCAGATGATTCGAAAACAAGAGCCAGGGTTCCAGTCAATGGCAGGGCCCGAGTTCACAACGTCCCGTCAGTAGTTTGTGCAAAGGTGTCTGAGGCACATTCCAGAGTGTGTTGGCCGCAGTGAGAGCTCATAGATGGGGGGAAGAGACGAAGGTTTCTTGGCGGCGTGTGACTTGTATCCGGACATCCGGGTTCCAATCAGCTGTATGACCTCCTATGACGCAGTGCCGTAAAGTTCGAGAACTTTACCTTTCGTGCGTCATAGGTCACACGGAACATGATTACTTTCATTATATTCAGGCTTAGGTATTATTTTCCAGCAGACGAAGAGGCACGTATTTGTGAGATGGGGGTGAATTCACATACTACATAATCTCGTCGGCGGGTCTCTTATTGTACAAGTAAGAAGAGGATCAGTGAAAGGAGTTGTACGTGTATAATATATGTGAAAATAGAAGATAGGGAAGCACCAAGGCTAGAACCTACCTTGGCGACGTCCGCGGTATCCAAACCCACGGCGGTTGGGTCCAGCGCCCACGGTCCGGAAGTTGCGGGTGACGGTCTTGAAGCCGTCGCGGTCCGCGGTATCCTTGTCCCGGATCGTCCCAAGCGATGTTCCGACGGAAACAGAGTCGAGTTCGGCCTGGTTAAGGTGAACGGCGCAAAAACCTGGGGATGTGGCGATAGGGCATTCATCTTTGTAATGGTCCAAGCCGAGACACTCAGTGCACTCCATTGGGCGAGATCTCCCGGCGCGGGAAGGCTTGAAGGGAGTGGCGCGACCACGGCAGTCAACAACGAAGGCGAAAGAGGTGGAGGTAAGGTGCTCCTTCCAAGCTTTGATAGCGTCGGACTGCATCGACGGCGGGGGCATGTAGAGGTGAATCGCATTCTGGCGCTGCGGGGCAAAACCACGGCGGGTAGACATCCAGACCTGCCCAGGTTTAACCTCCGCATACTCGAGAAGGGCGCGAATCGCGGTGATGGTGTCGGGGGCATCGGGAACTCGGTCATGGTTGTCGTGGATGAGGGTCGTAACGTCGGGGTCAGAGGCGAGTTGCTTGAAGAGTGCAGTGATGAATTCGACGCGTGTGACGCGGTCGGAGACGCCGACGTACGTCCCGATATACCAGCTGTGTTCGGGGTATGCCGGCATGAGATAGAACGAAAAGCCGTCGCTCTCGTCTTTGCGTTGGGTATGAACAACAGCCTGTGAAGCAATTAGAAGTGAAAGTTAAAAAATGTATGGAGACGACCTTGGACGGGTCGGCGATGATCTTGTCCTTCAGCTGCGACGAGTTGCAGAGTATGAGGTTGGTGTGGGGCAGAACTGGCCCATCCGGGTCGCCGTCCTTGGGGGTCGCGGGGATGACGGTGAAGTCGTCTTCGGTAGTCAGTCCGACTTTGACGATGGCATTGGCAATTGCGTCGGCCCCCATGGCGCGATCAGAGGGGCGGTCCCTCCCAATAATGACAGCCGCCAGGGAGGTAACTACGGCGGACATGGTCAGGCGGTATTTAATTAAGAGGAGTAGACGCGCACTTGGCTTGCTCATAACTTTGTTCACATTCTCATCCAAGTGGTTGAAGAGAATGGACGAGGTCGTC
The DNA here is from genome assembly GCA_029281435.1 of Mycena haematopus. Classification (NCBI taxonomy): domain Eukaryota; kingdom Fungi; phylum Basidiomycota; class Agaricomycetes; order Agaricales; family Mycenaceae; genus Mycena; species Mycena haematopus. The sequence continues at coordinate 8,909 of JARJCV010000376.1, forward strand.
CAACCGTGAGCAGGGAGGATATTGATTTTGGGTCCGACGAGGTAATCTTTGGGATGGGGAAAGGGAGGGGGGACGTTGTTGCCATTTGGATCAGTGTTGGTTACGACGTCCATGATGAAAGATGGGAGGGATGTAGATGACCATGTTACGACAGAATTTAAAGAGATGCAGTCGTATTGTGTTCGCGAGTGCGTTCACGATCGAAGTGAGACATTCGAGAATCTTCCAGTTGGTTGGGGGTTGAGTCAGCGAGTGGCGTGTTTGGTGCATGACGAGGAGCGCTCGCAGGGTTGTTGGAGCAGTCGTAGTTAACCAGAGGCAGCGTCGTAGATGAAGTGCACGGTGTATGGGATCGTTGTCGTCAACAGAAGACTTGTTTTGTCACGTTACCGATTTTTCCAGTCTCGGGGATTCCCGGCATGCTCCCCAATCCGCATGCAGCGGTGTAGCTCGTAGGCTACGCGGGTGGGGGGTCACCCTTGGGCTTTAAACCCGGCTACAAACCCACTCCGATGTCCATCGCTCACCAAGCCCTCCCTATATCCACATGCGGCTCGGGAGCCAGCGTGCGAAAGCGGGAGATCATGGCGGTAACGGATCAAGGAGGCCCCCCGAGAAAAAATTATTTCCGCAATAAAAAAAGAGTGGGTGTGACGCGTGACTTCGAATTGAGCGAAACTCTACAGTACTAGGTGTGGAATCACGGGGGTGCCGGCCCGTGAATGCCGGACCGGACCCTGGGTGGTTGGTTGGCCGGCCAGGTCCGGAAAAAAAAAATTTCAGTAGGAAAATTTTTCAGCTTGAAAACGGCTTATAATGGCATGTTTGGTATCAACATGGTCTCTGAATGTCTCTAGTAGGCCTACTGCAGTCGCACTGTAGTTTTCCGCACGAATCGGTAGTATGATGGGCAAAAATCACGCACCAACGTACCAGTGGATGATGGTCCGATTCGTTCCAAGCGTCGGCGCGTCGCGAAGCAGTAATAGTAGTTGAATTTTGTCCTGATGTTTCTAGAAAAAAGTCTTTTCAAGATGAAGTGGTAAGCACCGTCATCAGTCCCAATCGGGTCATCCTTTACCCACATTCGGCGTTGCTCTCTTGCTCTCTTGTTTCCTTCTGTGGTGGAGTATTCTCGTCTCATGGGGTTGGATTGGATTGGATTGTGTATTCTGTATTGTATTTCATATATGATGAGAGTACGATTTTGAAGTGTACTTGCTGTATGATGGAGGGAAGGGCGGGGATTCGGAGGCCGGGAGGGAGCAGACGGAACCCGAGACACGCCGGCAAGGACGAACAGGGCGCCGGGGGGACGCGCACGATGTAAACTGTATACAGTACATTGCAAGAAAGAAGGAAAACGAATGTATTGTAGGTGTATTGTATGTATGTATGGATGTAGGTATAAAGAGGCTAGGGGTGGGAGACAACATGCGTGAGGTGAGTGGGGGGAGAGATCGTGCGGTGCGTGTCCTTTGAACGCGGTATGTACACGAACGAAGAAGGGAGAAGCGAAAATATGGATGCAAGGTAGTATGTACTGATTGGATGGATGGATGAATGCGAAAAGAAAAGTGGGTGCCGCGCAATGCAACGAATGTTTTGCGGAGGAGGAAAGGGAGGGTCGGGGCGCGCCGCTTGTACGATTCAGAACGCGGAGGACGCAGTGTGCGGTGTGAGCGGCGGCGCTCGTAGAGTCGTACGAGGCGGTGTGAGCGTGACGTGTGAAGAGATCGATGCGATGTGGTACCAAAACAAGACGGCAAGAAACGAAAACCCCAATAACGCAAGAAATCAAAAAACCAAAAGAAGCGACGAAGACGAGGACGAGAAGTGGCGGACGGCGGTGGGACGCAAGGCGGAATCGCTGGCTGGCAGGAGGAATAATCCAGAAACGACGTCGAGGCATGTGGGAGTGCAGGCGGGTGGGCAAAGATGACGATCGCGGACGTCGGTGGGACGGAAAAGGAATAATTCGGAAACGAATGGCGGGGAGGGAGGTGGGTGGGCGAGGAATGGAGGCGAAATGGATCGAGGCGATGTTAAGGGATGACGGCGGTGGAGAAGGGAGAATGACGGAGTGGCAAGGGAGCACGGCGATGGAGGGTGGTGGCTGCGATGAAAACCAAGCAGAGAGTGGCGAGCAAAGGCACTCTACACCTCCCTCTCTGCACCCCCCACCCCCACCCCCAACGTAGCCCTCGCCATCCTCAACCACCCCCTCGTCACATTCCACCCTCTCCAATCCTCCAGCCACACCCCCTCCTCACGACACCGCCCCAACACGCCCTCCCAGAACCTTATCACCCGCTCTCTCTCCCTCCTCTCCCGCTCCCACTCCCACTCCCTCCCCCCCCTCGACCCCGCACCTGCACCCGTACCGCGACTGGGACGGAGCCCCGCCCGCCCCCTCCGCATCGCATCGCTCCCCTCGCTCAAATCCCTCACATACTTCAAGCGAGGGAACGCCTCCCTCCTCAAGAGCGTCTCCACCAGCGCTCGCAGCCCAACAAACGCGTCATCATCATCATCCTCGTCCCCGTCCCCATCGTTGTCATCCTCCTGCCCCTGGGCACGCCGCGCATAATCATCGCGCAGCCGCGCGTCTGTGCCTCGGATCCCAATGAGCGTGACAGTCGGATGCGCGGGGAGTAACAGATGGGGCGCGTTACAATCCGGGTGCGTCCAATCCCACGCAGCGTCCGCGCTACACACAAACTCCTCCAGATGGGGACACCATTCCGCTAGACTCATCCCTTCCCCCCTCCCCAGCCTCCCCCTGCCCATCCCGCGTCTCCTCCCACAGGAGGTAGGGGCGGCGCAGTCAACCAATGCTCCTCAACATGCGCACTCGAATGCCCCAGCTCAAGCTGCCTGAGGCCCCTCCCATGCACCACAAAAAACCGGCGAAACCCCTCCCGCGCATAGCTGAAATCCGCCGACAAAACGCTGAGGTTGCGTAGCGCGGGGAAGTCCCACGTGCTCAGCACCGCAAAGGTCGCATTGTCCAACGCGACCTTGAGCGTCATGAGCGCGGGGAGCGACAGCGGCGATGCCGGCGCCGTGTCGAGCAGCTCTTGCTGTGGTGTCGAGAGCCCCGAGTGGGAATGCGAAGGCGAGATGGCGGACGAGACGAAATTGAGCTCGAGGTACTCCAGCCGTCCGCCCATATGGCCTAGCCCCACGCCCACGCCCCCCATCCCCGCACCCAAGGGCATCCTAAGCCCAACACCCAACCCCACCAACGCCGGATCATCATAATTCGTCCAACTGAGCCGCTTCAGCGCGCCCCCCTTTGCCAGGGCGCTGAGCAGCTCCGCCGGCGCGCCGGGCGGGCGCAGGCGCACGGAGCGGAAGTCCGAGTAGACTTCGAGGCCGGGGGCGTAGGCGAGGATGGCGCGGAGATCGGCGGGGGCGCAGCGTGCGAGGGCGGGTGTCTCGATGTGCAGCCGGCGTATGAAGCGCCCGACGGAGGCGTCGGTGTGTGAGGTCGAGGGCGAGGCGGGTGCGGCAGTGTGTGGGGTCGAGTGCGCGGGTGCGGCTGCGGTTGTTGAAGCGGGTTTCAAAGCGAGGGAGTGGGTTAGCGCCGGCGGTAGACAACACGCCCGACAAGGCAACGTCAACGCCAACGCCTTCGCCTGCGCCGCACGCGTGATCCAAATCGCAGAATACAAAACCGGCTGCGCATACGCGTTCCACTCCCTCGACACCAGGGCGAGCGCGCGCTTGTGCGCCATGATGGTACGGTAGTATGCGAGGCGGGGCGCAAGGGACGCAGGGGTGAGCGCGGGGGAGAGGAAGGAGGTGGGGAACTCGAGGGTGGGGAGAGAGGAGGAGTCGGACGCGGGGAAGGAGAGGGGCGAGTCGAAGTCGGGGGAGGAGGGGTAGGTCGAGTATTCGAGGATGAGGATCCAGAGCTCGGCGGGGAGCGAGGGGAGGACGCGCCGGGGGGGCGGGGAGCGTGAGGATGTGCGCCTGGAGGGAGAGTGGATGTCAGTATGGTGGGATAGCGAAGAGAAAGACAAGGAGGCTTACTGCGATCGACCATGATGTGTCCTAGAAAGAATAGAAAGATGGTCAGTATGCAGCCCTGCGGATCGAAGCGAGGGGAGGGGAATCGCGGGCTCGGGGATGGCGCGTCGGAGGCTAAGACGCGCTGCGGAAACGTCGCGTCGCCTCATCCGTACGACGATGGCGCCGCAGCCCCAGCCCCATATCGCGCATTCTGCTCTTGGGCCCGGGCTAATAGGAACCGGTCGCCCAAGGACGGCTAGCCCAGCCATCCGCGTGAGGTCCATTACCGCAAAAACCTAAATCCAAATAGGCTCATCCGCAGGACGATGGCATCGCAGCTCCGTATCGCGTGGACCTCGATGGCGCGGGGACGACTAGTACAGTCATCCATATGACCCACGATACCCAGCCCTGACGCAGGCACCGAATCCCCTTCAAGGAAGCAAACCAGAAAACAAAAAACGAAACGAAATCCCAATAGACAAAAACCGCGCAAGAAAATGGGAACGCAGACACCAGGGTCTCCGAAAGAAATGGGAATAGGGAGAGAGAGTGTGTGTGAGGTGCGAGTAAGAAAGAAGAGATAGTGGGAGTGGACACCCACATCAACCGAGAAAACACGCGCGACATGCGCCTCCGCACGGCGCTCTTGGTGTCGGCGCCCACACCCTTCGTGTCCGCGTGCACATTCGCGTTGGTGCTCGCTTTCGTGAGCGCCTTCGCATTCGGCCTCGGAGTCAGACTAGACGCCGCCGCCGCTGCTGCGGAGCCGGTTGACGCCCAGCTGAGGAGCATCACTTTTGTCAGTGCTTGTCCGTGTACTTGTACTTCGGGTATCGCGGATGTCGATGTCAGCGCAGAGGACGATGCGAAAAACGACGGCGGGGGGTTCGTCAGGATGCTGCTGCGTATGTCTGTCTGTGTCGTGTGCACCTTGGCTGTCCAAGACGCAGGTAGGACGTCGGAGGAAGGACGAGGGAAGGGAGGAAGAAAGCAAAAAAGGCGACTTGTAGGCGCAAAGCGGAGTTGCCCGATATAGCCACTGCCCGATATAGCCACTGCCCGATATAGCCACTGCCTATATCGGGCAACTCCGCTTTCTAAGTAAGTTTGGCCTTGGTTATTGCAGGTTGCCAATCACCAATCAGCTCCACTCAGTGACTACTGATCCACCAAGTCACCCGTGATGAAGTATTATAAGCGTGCACAGAGAAATTATTGCAGTTTGCATATGTATTGGCACAGCCGCAAATTTTGATGCATTTTGAGTTCAGGGATGAACGCAAGATGAACGAGCGAGACGAACGAGAAAGAAAGAGGTTGGGCCGCGCGTACGAGACGTCGAGGGACCAAGGCAAAAGTGTCTAGCGAGACCGCCGAGACGTTGATCAAAGGAATGAAGGACGGCGCGCGTCTTCGCGTTCGTTCGTGGGCGGAAGTCGCGAGCGCAGTGGAATCGAATTACGGCGTGGTCGGTGAAACGAGCGAAAGCATGTATTTTATTTTTTGGAAGTAAAAGATGGTTCGTTAGTAGAAATTCACAAAAGAAGCAAAACCTTCACTAAGAACTATTTAGGGAAACCAACCGCTTCAATACGGGTTGACGTCGACTATTTACGGCCCGACCGTGAGCAAACATCATTCATTGGCAGACCCAATAGAACATACTGTGGATGCGTATATAGAATTCAAGTTCTATACATAGATATCATACTTGTATCATACACGACGTTAAAATCATCAGCTTTTTCAGTCAGTTGGCGCGGCTGTTCAAGTCCGAAAGGCTAGTACTAGTAGCCTTTAAATCGGCGTCCACTTTGTCAAGGTGGAGGATGAAGTTTGCGTTGAGATTAGTCTCTGTTACAGAAGCGATATCAAGTATAGTATCAATATATACTTTGAGATTATCTCACATCTTCGGCTCGTGTTTTACAAAAACAATGGGTGGTGTCCGGGAAGCTGACATCATGCTCGACTTCAACATGAGTGCGCGGTACAGTTCCATCCACAGATGATCCATTCAATGTGGCATTCAACCCCCCATTCACCAATTCATCTCCTGCTCATCTATTTACAACAAGTGAAAAAACCGATGCCATTCACCGTTCCTTTTCATTTGGGGATCCCTCTGCGAGGGCACCATGCCGTGGTTTTCTTGCAGTATTCCGTAGTTACCCTCAGACGCATCCTTTCCGCGACCGGCTTGTCGGTCGGCAACGTCTGCCAACGGGTCAGGAGGGACTGCTGCAGGCGCTACCCGTGTCGCGAGGCACCATGCTAGAGATAGGTACGTTGCCCGTGTAACTTCGAAGCCCAGGTGCGCGCGGAACCTTTCGCGGAAGCCCTGCTCCAAAGTCATTTCCTCAAGGCGGGCCCCATTGGCCACAAATACATAATCGCGGCACACCCGAAGAGTAGCATCAGGCTCTTTAATGACGTCGGCAATGAAGAGTAGTGTGAGCTCGACGGGTCGGACCACCCGAATGAGAGTATAAAAGAGCTTGGAAACTTCTGCGGGCAGGACGTGGATAATGTCTGCCCGACGGGAGCCGGCGCCCTTGGCCCTCTCTCGGCGGTTAGTGATGAACGACAGGCGACCGTCGGTGACAAACACTTCCCGTGTAATGGCGGATTCGTTCGGCCGGACGGTTGTGATCAGTCGAAGGGATGCCTCCTGCTGCTGCAAGAGCGGTTTGGGACCTCCGAGAATATGGCTGAGGACATAGAGATCCAACCATGCCTTCTCGATATCCGCTTTCCACGCAACCCATAAGTCATATCCCCACCTGAGCCGACTCCCCTCCCGGTAGAGACCCATGTGTTTCCCAGTCAGCAACGCGGAGAGGTATCGGAGTGAATCTGGGTTGTGGGGGAAATCCGGGCCGGAAGAGATGGGACTGTAGCCGGGGACTCTCCTACCATCGTCCTTGATGTCTTCAAATCGTATTCCCATCTGCGCCAGCTTGAGCCCGAACAGGATCTTGTCTTGGACCCGCGTTGTTGCGCATTCGATGAGATTCCGCACAAATGTTTTCAAGATTTGCACATCGATGCGGCGATTACCAGCCATGAGCACTGTGTTGGCATCGATCCATCGACACATGGTATGAGAGGTCGGCACCTGGAGGCGCATTCCCGCGAAGAACTTGAGGAGCCACCCACGTAAGATGGAAAACTGTGAGAGGTTGCCTGGGGATAGAAATTTTGCGCAAAATTCATGTATTTTCCTGAAGGAAAATCAACCACGGTGGGAAACCCAGAAGCCCGAAAAGCTTGCCAATCGCCTGTAGTGCTACCCTCGAGCATGTCCAGTTCGTTTAATAGAATATCGTGCCCCCTGAGTCTCATCGCAAGCTGCATTGCGGACAAAATGCCGACCATGTGGGACGCGGGCATGAATTCCCCGCTTTTCCCAACACCTTGAATGTATACGTACGCTGTCAAAGGGCACTTCCACACCGAGTCCGAGGGTTCCATGTCCTCGGCAAAATAGAATGTTCGTAAGGCCTCTTCAAGAAGGGGGCGGCATTCCTCGTCTTCGAACTTTTTGCGATTCAACCCCTTCAGAAGGACCGAAAATGCTGCTTTCTGACGATTAGAAAAAGTCATTAGAGGAGATCCGTCAGCCAGCAGTGTAGGCTTGGCATGCTCCTGTAGGAGGGTGTACAGAAAGCCGAACTCCCTGACTGCATATTCCTTTACAGTCTTCGAATTGGGAGGCGTGAACGGCTCAATGATTGCATTTTCAGGCCTATAAAGTCATTCAGTGGCAGGGCCAAGAGCACCGGTTAAAGACGAACATAATGGCCTTCGCAATCGCGTTCCGGATAGGAAGGCTTCTGGAACACGTCCGCGCTTTGTCAGCAGATTCGGTGAGACCCTTTCGGACAAGGGTGCGGAGCCGCTGAACAACGAGATCATCCCCTAGATTATAGCTGGGGGCCCGAGGAAGAATCTGATGGTTCAGTTTGAGAATCTCGTCCCCAATCCCAGTGTCCTTGAAACACTGAGGCATCGACCTCGCATCGGCATGGGCATCGTTGCGGGAAAAATTGTCTAGATTGAAGCTTCCCGCAAGGAGCGACGCTTTTTTCTTCCTAATGTCCACCTTTGAGAGGCTCTGGAGGCTTTCGGGAGTGGGATCCGGGATGTGAAACCACTGCGTCATTACGGCGGGCCTGCTCATGCGGTAGAAAGTCTGAATGGGGCCTAACCGCGATTTGTGCCCTTCCCTTTTGTGTTTGGCTGCGAACTGACTCGTCGTGAGTGCCCCTCGGTTGCAACCCTCGCATTGGAAGCCCTGGTACACCGGGAGGTAGTCCATCAGCCCGGTTTGATCAGGATGTGGGAAGGCCCATTCCGGCCAGGCGTTCGAGTCGGGGAATTCCGTACTCTCCGTGACCCCAGTGAGACCGGGATCTTCCTCCAGTTCTCGCCGGATTTGGACGCTGATATTTTTGGGAACTCCGACGAATTTGCGATGAGCGATGGAACCAATTTCCTTTATTGACTGTCCTCTTGTGACTTGTCGGCCCAGATATGACAGACCTTTGGTGAGGTGGTTGTAAAGGCTAGCGAGAGGCAAGAGCTGCTGACATTCGCAGCAGTATATGGCTGTGTACTGGGGATTAAATTTGAGTCCAAACTTTTCAAGCCCAGGTGTGGTGATGAATGGATTTTGCGAAGACCTGCTGGGTAGGACTTAAATTTGCGAGATTGGAAAGACGCGGGACCCACCCAGACTCGCTGCAAATAATTCAAAACCGTTTCCGGAGAATGATGTGAATCGACTTACGCAACTGCAGGGGTTCTCACAGGAGTATCGACTAGTTCATCTTTCAGATGGTGAGTGCACAATTGACGATCGTCATCCAAGGCAACGCACCGACGCCCAAATCCATTTCTTGGGAACGCACCAGCTCTAACGTCAACCCGGCCTCTTCAAGCTCCACATCCGTCATATCTGTCTCGGAATTTCCTCCGTCCACAATCCCTACCTCCAAATTCAAATCAAGAGAGGATAAGGAATGATTGAAGCCTACCAACTCGTATCGCATTTTTTATATCTTCCTTCGCTGGATCACTAAGAGGTGCTCCGTACAAGTGAATTCTGCAGGGTTGTCAAATGCCTTGAGATTTTCTCAAGATATAAATCGTACAGCTCAGATCTTGAGCCCCCGGCATTGAGCCTGACGAGAATGGCCTGTGTTTCGGTGGAGAGGATATCGGTATGGGCTCGCGCGATTTCAATAAGTTCTTCTGGTGTGCTTGTGGAGTTGAGGACAATTCACGAACCATGAGTATACGCTTACCATTCCATGGCTACAGGCAAGACTGATAGTACAAACTGTAAAGTGCAAGCGCGGCACCAACATGCACGTGATGTTTGACATATACATTATTAGTAATAGCCCACAAACATCATTCCTCAGTGCTCTTACTTTGCTCTTACTAATACTCTGAGCTCACTCCGTCTTATGTGTTATCCTCGACCCTACTGCTGCAGTCGAATGGACCGCCGATGCACTCCCACTCCTCCTCACGCTTGATGTCTGACCCGTTGATCCCCCGCCATCTGCTTCGGACACTGTCAAGCCATGGCTGTTCTTCAAGTTTTTCTACGCGTCCACACTGGCATCGTACCTAAGCTCGAGAACGGAAACCGTCCCTAGCTTCGGAACAGCGAGGAGTTCTTTGACTAGGTCGGAATTTCCCAATCACTTCTCTCACCTATCTTCAGTCCACTGGACCTGCAGAACTCCAGCGCAAGCGACAGCAAGGACACTATGAAGCTCGGGAACCGTCTCCGTCGAGGCCCAACGTCCCGCGGAGCGATTTCCGCAAGTGCCCATCGCCCGATCCTGATACCTCCTGGCGCAAAGCCCATCGTCGACACACTCATTTCTCTGCCTCATCTTTGGTCACACCATCAGCCCTATACACGAATACCGACACACGCTACGGCCAGAAGCATCATGGTACGTCGTCCCTCTCTCTTACATCCCCCCAATGGAGCCCATCGTTATCATTTCTTTCGTTCTCTCCCTGATACACCACCACGCGCAGTTACGCCCGCGCTTATGCGTACCCGAGCTCCACGCCGTGTCCGGACGCGATGGCTTCTGAATTGCACCGTGAGGTTGGGTGAGAGAGCGATGGGAGGGAGGAGGACGATGATGGGGAGTGGATCTCGGGCGCGCGGTGGGCTGAGGTGAAGATCGGTACGTATCTATTTTGCATTTGGTCTTTCTTCTCTCGTCTCTCGGTTTTTCCCCCTCGTTGCAGCCGGAGAGTGCGCATCCGGCGTGGCTAGACGATGCGGCAGGTTTTAGTCGCGTGCATGTCTTATTCGAGTGATGCAGATCACCATTTGTTCTGACTTCGTGTTCACTTTCACTCGCACCTGTCTCTTTCTACACTCGTGGGGCCGTTTTCGAGTTGTGCAGAACTTGGCGTGGGCCTTTCCTTCCTTTTCTCAGACTATAGTCTCCACCTTGCTTATTTCTTCCTTCTCCCTTCTAGTCCACACAGCGCCCACCCCTGCGCCGCAGGTGTAGGACGCCAGTGTGCTGCGCGGCGGGGTTCTGGGGGAGGTAGACTGGGACTGGGAATGGGGCTGTGGAGGGCGGAAATGTGGACGAAGCACAGCTAGGAGGGGGAGCTTTGGGGGGAGTGTGGGTGGGGAAAAGGGAAGAACGAAGACAGTGGGGGTAAGAGATGCGGCCTTCTACTGTCTGCAGCGATGCCGCAGACGTGGGAGGGCAAGGAGGAGAGGGAGGGAGGAGATGGGGATGGCGGGCTCGAGCTCGCGATATTGTACGCCGTTTCCTCTTCCGCTTCGTTTTCGTCTCTTCCCCCCGCTTTGAGCTTCTGTCCTCCATTCTCACAACTCACACAGAACCCGGTCTACGTCTACGCCTTTCAAAGGGGCCCCGTTCGTACGGGCGCCGCCTTTTCCTCCCGCCTCCGTGTCATTATTGCCCATTGTCCAACGGTTACGGACGGGACAGCATACTTTCTACCCACGCTCGTCATGCTAGTGCGCCCTTGCTGCATGTTCTGCAGATCTTCCTCGCCGTGCAACTTGCCCCTCCGTACTCCCTCGTGTTCGCTTCCTTCTCGTCGTTCTCACCTCCGTATGGCACTGCCTCTGTTTCTCCTCACATAGCACCGAGATCGTCCCGACTTCGCTCCTCGCACTCACGCTCCCCACGACCACCTTACTGACAACGCGGGGAGGCAGTGCGAGCGCGCTGCGCAGAAGTACGCTTGCGTCCCTTGCGCAGATTTCCCTCGGGTAGGAGTACAAGTGAAGGCGGGTAGTGGAGGGGGAAGAGGAGGCGTGGGTGCGGATCCTCAATCTGGCACCGCTTTTTGCCAATGCAGGAGGAGCAGGCGAGAGTCGAAGGAGAAGGAAGATCAATAACCACACTTCGAAGCAGGGCGTTTGCGCATGACGGGACTCATCAGGTCCTCCCTCTTCACCCACCCAGTACCACGCCTACTCACGGCGCCGTTCGTCGAGTCAGTCCCAAGGCGCGCGACAGTCACTTCGCCCCTCTCGTCATCTGAGGAGTAAGATCAGGGATTTGAAGAGCGTGGGTTTGCGATTGGGGCGGTTCCGGGGGGAGGCTGGTATAGAAAGGCGCAGGAGGCATGGAGGGCGAGGTACATCCTTCACCGCCTTCGCCTGCGCTGCTCCCTATTCTATTCGTGCCTGTACCAGCATCTGGTCACGCTGCGCTTACCAACGAACCCCGTCGCGCATAGCAAATGGGATGCGAGGCGTGCTGGTCTTCGACCGGACGTCGTGGTGACTCTGCGCCGCAGTGACGCCGTCGCTCGGGGCACGTTCAGCTGTGGGGCTGGCTAAGCGTGTCGTTTTCTACGGGGTAACCCTAATATGAGCGCGAGCCCACCGTGGTTTCGTAAGCACGGCGAGCTGTCGCAGTCGCCGGGGGAGGAGCAGGAATGGGAGAAACGGGTGGTGGGGAGCTCGCTGGGAGGATTCGCCGGGCGGAAGCTGAGGGCGAGGTCTCACCATCGGCCGTCCTATCAAGGAAGAATAGGCTTCATTTTTCCACACCTATGGATGTCTTCCGAGCGGAATCGCACCTCGCGTCGCCCCGCGATTTACCCTACCGTGCGAGGTCCGGCGCTGGAGCCGCGTGGACGAGCCACTGATGGTCGCGCTGGCCCCATGCTGCCGAACGGCAGCGGCTCCCCAGACCAGCGTCATTCCGCAGCTCGATGCGTGTGCGCGCGGTCGCGGGGCTCAGGATAGTGTCGCGCAGGGCTTCGAAAGACTGAGGCATGAAACACGACATCAGCGTGCTGCGGGGAAGGGTGCGCGGGGAGGTGGGGACGGCACGGAGGTAAAGGTGCCGCTGGAGTTTGATGAGGAGGACAAAGACTTCGTGGTGCGCCTGCCTCTGAACGAGGGTGAGGAGGGGTCTCTGCGTGTGCGCGCGGATCGGGAGGACAACGATGCTGTGTCGGTGTCGGGGTCCAAGGAGCAACATGTTGCCTCGGGCTCCGCCCCAGCGAGGAATGCGCACCACTTGGACGAGACGAGGCTGGAAGGGGAAGCAGGCGGGGAGGAAGGTGGGGAGCGAACCGGCTGGGGCGCGGAGGGCGGGCAGGCCGTGGGGGAGGCGGTTCGATGATATCTTCGACGACGACGACGACGACGACGGCGGGCTAGTGTGCGGCACGGTATGAGCACGGTATGCAAGTACGGTATTCTCATTCCTGGAAACCGCCGAAACCGTGGACCGTGGAGGTACCGTACCCGTAGAGCCACACTAAAACCCGCGCAATGGTTCCGCCAGGGACGCTGTTCTGTCCCCAACCATACATCATCCGACTCATAACTTGATACAGTACTTAGAATGATCTTGTGTATTTAAGGCCAGCTTCCCTTTATCTCAAGAACCTAAATCACATGTGATTCACAAAGAAAGACAATAACGATACAGATAAGAGTAGAAGTATGATACGGATATGATACAAAGATGTGGTAAAACCACTAAGACAAGACGAGACGAGCGAGGGGGGACGGTCAGGATCGAGAGTAGAATGATTTCCAAAAAAAGTTCTTCAAAAATTGGTTAGACCAAGATAAGCAAGCAGAAAGACAACGGTAACAGTACCATACCACCGCACTAGCTGCTCCTACACAGTGCTGGAGTAGAACACCGTCCTCACATTTGAAGAAGTATTGTTCTCCGGGGCCTGGCGGGAACCGGAGGGCAGAGGAAAAGGAGGAGGCGGGATGTAGTCCGGAAAGAAAGGAGGCTGGCCGTATGGGTGGACATCCCATGCCGGGCTAGGAAATACATGATGACGTGTTCGGATTTCCCGAAACTGGGTGGAAGCGGAATGGCATGCGTTGGATATAGCAGAGATGACAGCCCAATACTCGGCTCTGAAGATTGTGGGTCAATTAAAATAGGCAGTGCCATAAACAAATATACTGACTGAAGTATCGAAAGCTCCTCAAGAGCGCGTTGGTGGTCATATAGGAGAGTGTTGTATGCACGATTGCCAGACGTTCTCAAGGCCTCAGCGTTAGCTCCTGCTAGAGCTCGGTTGATGTAGAAAACCTAAACCTTTGAGATCGTGGCAGCGAAAGAATCCACTTCAAGACTTACAAAGAAAGGCGAATAGTCCTTTTCACCCCCAGTGGTGAAGACAGTTTTGTAGTCTTCCAGGCTGACCGCTGCCATATCGGTTGAGCGAAGATTGAACCTTGGGATATCGGAGGCCATGTAAGAGAGACAGAGAAAAAGAGATGAGGAAGAGATCGGAGAAAAAAGTAAGAAGCGAGCAAAGAAGCCCTTTGATTGACCTGAGGTACGTTGACAAACAAATGACCGTCAAGAGGCTTCCGAGATGAGAAATTTCCTTATATGGTAAGGGGAGGTGTCCCCTCTATGTCGGCGCTGGTTCCCCAATTAAAAGGCATTTTAGCAGCGCTTCTCTAAATATTGCAATACAAATAGTTCGGCCTGAAACACAATTTTAAATATCTGAGTTGGGACTGAATCAAATTGAATAATATTTGTTTTATTATAGTTAGAAAAGTGTAGCTAACTAAAATGCTCACCAAATCCATAGGCGAGCACTCTGATTGGCTACTAATGGATTTAGTGATCCTTTTAGTTAGTTACACTTCTCTAAGTATATCACTGCATGAGATATTCACATTTGTCACTAGCAAAATTTGCGAAAAATGTGGATTTATTTTCACATGTTTTTTCACTGAGAAAGTATGACGGTCCAGGCGTCACATTATTCATTTTGAAAAAAAAAATTGAGGTAGAAAAAAAAAACTGATCAAAGCTTAGAATACCTTCATATTACCTGTCTACATAGTAGGTAAGTGTAGTCTGGCTATCTTTTGAGAGAAATAGCTGTAGTTACAGCTAGTGTCAGTACCGAAGGCGCGAAATGAAAATTTCCGTTTTGAGCACTTTTTGATCCTTTTCAAAGAATTGTCCGTAGCTCACTCAGTTTGTATGACGGTCCAGGCGTCACATTACAGCTTTTTGCATAAGTAATGGCACCTCCATCATTTTATAAATAAGAAGAACAACAAATACTTGCACATTTGTAGATCTCGTTGTGAGCTCATTTCTGGTTCAAATCACTCGTGTTATAGTGGGTTTGAAAGCGTTTTGAAGGGGCTTTCAGGATGTGCGGGCCATGAGGCGTCCTGAGAAGTTCAAAAATTTGAAATTTCTAAATAGGCCCTGTGACCATGGTAGAAAGAAAGCCCCTTCAAAACGCTTTCGAACGCACTATAAAACATGTCAATCGACCCAGGATTGAGCTCAGAATGAGCGGAACGAGATCAGAAGTATTTGTTGTTCTTTTATTTATAAAATGATGGAGGTGCCATTACTTACGCAAAGAGCTGTAAACATTTTGGAGAAAAAAAATTGAAGCTGAAAAAAAAAATTGGTCAAAGTCTAGAATACCTTCATAATGTGTCTGGTTGTATGCGGGGATATCCATGCTTGAGGAACGGGAGGGTATGGACACAGAACATGCAATGGCGATGACCAGTGATGCCTGTCAGTGTCAGGGGAACCACCGTCCTCAACCCCCGGTACCCCCGGAACCCCCGGTTCCCCGGTACCTCCGGTCCTTCGCCCGGCACTTTGCCATCCGATGCCCCGGCATCCGCAACCCCAGTACCCCCGGTTTCCCCGGTTTTCCCGGTTCCCCGGTACCTCTGATCCCCGGTGGCACAAAGCTTGTGACCGGGCCCGCGACATCTGTAGATTACTTCGGTCACATGGTCATAGCCAGTAGCTATTTATACCCACGGCCTGGCATGGGAATCCTTAGAGTTTCTTCTCTTTGGATTCCCCTCGCCAGGTGCGTTACTATTGTATTCCTTTTACCTTGCTTGTATTTATACTTCGGATTCCCCTCGCCAGGACCCTGAGCTTCTCGGGCCTTGAGGTTGCCCTTACAGTAGAAGAAACTCTCTAAGGGATTAACTGGTCAAGATTGCGAAGTTTGGCTTGGAAGGCTCGGACCACTCAGACAGTGCTCCTGCATCACCCACTTCGAATCTTGCCCCCTCCTCCCCCGCTCGAGAGTGTGCCATGCCCGACCCCACTCCCGCACCCCCTGATGCGATGGAGGCCCGGATGGCCCGGCTGGCAAGCGGAATCACCAGCATCAACCTCCTACTCGAAAAACTCCTACCCGACACTAGTGCGCCTGCCCCGTCCCTTGCTTCGCCAGCTCCGGACCCGGGTCCAGGATTATTCACCAGCCTCGGTTTCAGAACAAAATCGGTCTTACGACCGATGATAAGCAGTGGATTTGCGCACCTCTGAAAACATACTATTTTCTCGTTTTCAAGCGTGTCATATTCAGTGTTTATCGTCTATTAGAGGCAGTACTACACGTTCCGAAGTAGCTGGCCTGCGGCCAGCATCACTAGAACTACGGGATGGTGTTCCCTTGGGTATCCTTGGGCACCTCTGACATGGGTTCGCTCCGAAACATGTAGGAGATAGTGTAGCCCATCGAACATTAGGAACGGCACAATGGTTTCCAACGTTCCCTGGAACACTGGGAACGGCTGGTACAATGTGTCTGGCGCGTCTGTTGTACAATGTTTGCCTAGGGAACGTGTTCGCGATACCTCAGGTGACGCGGGAACGACCGGTACTCGGCGTCTTGCAGGTCTCTGGGTGTTTCGGCCAAACGGAACACTGTTCCGGTCCATCAATTCAAGTGATAGTCGATCTGGGAACCGACACTTCCCAATTGGGAAGTCGCCGGCTCGTTTCTCAAGAACCCATTCTGGGACATACCTCGAAGTTGGGTATCAAAATGGAACTACAAGTCGGGGGAACATTTACCGACGATAGCTGGGCATGGGGGACGACGGGAACAACGAAGTCTCTATCAAGGACCCACATGATGGTGATGTCTTGAAGCCCACATCAACTCCATCATGTGCAGCGCGTTACCAAGATGACGTGCTTTATACCTGGGACACCGTTCTCGGTGTTTCCAACCAATAGGACTCTTTCTATTTCGATTGCCAAGACGGGTACACGGACTTTGGCCGGATAAAAGGACCTTTTTACTTAAACTTGCATTGTCATAGTCATATCTTTTATTGTATAAGTAGTTCTACAGGTTTCGGAGGACGACACGGAACATTCCCCCCACAAGCGGGCCTTGGCCTTGCGCCTAGGGGATGTTCTTGTCAGTCTTCGGAGTCCACAAGCTTTGTTTTGTGGTTTCGAATATCATTGGTTATGTTGTGTGGTTATATGAAGACGTTCCGATGAAGACTACACTGTTCCAATGAACACTTATTGTACCGGCAACCCGGTTGTACCTTGATCGTCCTTGGGACGTATAAACGGCTCGTACTGGTTGGTCCAGTTGTACTCAAATCGTCCTTGGGACGTATAAACTGTCTGTTTGCGTGTCGTTCCGATCGGTACGCGTCAAGTCGCCCTCAAGGCCATCAGTGTGTTGTGTTTCGTTCGTTTCGGGTAGCGTGTCAAGAAGATACGCGTCAAGTCGCCCTCAAAAGCCATCCGCATTGTGTGTTTCATGTGTTCCCATTGTGTGTCAAGAAGATACACGTCAAGTCGCTCTCAAAGCCATCTACATTGTGTGTTTCGTGTGTTCCTATCGTGTGTCAAGTCCGATACGCGCCACGTCGTCCAAAGACGAACCAACCAAGTCCAGTATCAGAGTGTACCTTCGGGGTGCGCATCCGTTCCCTGTGTTCTGTCCGTGTTCTGCTAGTGCGTCGTGCAAGATACGCTCTATGTCGCCCTCAAGGTCATCTGTGTTTTGTGTTTCATGTGTACCTATCGTGTTTCAAGTCCGATACGTGTTACACTGTCCAAAGACGACCCTATCAAGCCTTGTGTCTGAGTGTACCTTCAGGGTACCACAACACTAGTTCTTCGGAACGTTTGGAACTTCGGTTCCCTCAATCTATTATCAAACTATCTCGTCTCTTGGTGCTCGGATCTAGTGGTCCTTTCAGGATTCACTCGTTCCTTGCATATCAAGCACGACTGTTCGCCCGACAACTTCTTGAATCATAAAACTTTCCCAATCATCTTATCAAAAGCACTGAATCTGGGACTGACACTCGTCGGAAACCACTGGAACGTACACTGTATCTTTCGTATCTTCGTCTTTGGCTTGATCTGGAACGGATTCGTCTGTTCTAGGTTGATACATTGACCTTGGTATTTGGAGTTGATATCAGTTGGACGTTTCCACCCACGGTTCTGAGCACTCAAATCATCGTGAAGCGGTTATCATGCTTGCCTTGTTCCCGTCCGTTGTTCCCGTCGTCCCCCATGCCCAACTATCGTCGGTAAATGTTCCCCCGACTTGTAGTTCCATTTTGATACCCAACTTCGAGGTATGTCCCAGAATGGGTTCTTGAGAAACGAGCCGGCGACTTCCCAATTGGGAAGTGTCGGTTCCCAGATCGACTATCACTTGAATTGATGGACCGGAACAGTGTTCCGTTCGGCCGAAACACCCAGAGACCTGCAAGACGCCGAGTACCGGTCGTTCCCGCGTCACCTGAGGTATCGCGAACGCGTTCCCTAGGCAAACATTGTACAACAGACGCGCCAGACACATTGTACCAGCCGTTCCCAGTGTTCCCAGTGGAGGGAACGTTGGAAACCATTGTGCCGTTCCTAATGTTCGATGGGCTACACTATCTCCTACATGTTTCGGAGCGAACCCATGTCAGAGGTGCCCAAGGATACCCAAGGGAACACCATCCCGTAGTTCTAGTGATGCTGGCCGCAGGCCAGCTACTTCGGAACATGTAGTACTGCCTCTAATAGACGATAAACACTGAATATGACACGCTTGAAAACGAGAAAATAGTATGTTTTCAGAGGTGCGCAAATCCACTGCTTATCACCGAACCCCCCGTTCGTCTTTGACGGCGACCGGACGCAAGGCCGGGCGTTTCTCCACGCAGTCCGGACCTACGTCCGCCTTGTCCCGGAGGCGTTTACAGAAGACGGCGAGCTCTCAGAGGAAAAGGCTGTCCGGTACGCCATGTCGTTCATGGCAAAGGACACGGCACAACGCTGGGCCGAACGGCACTCCTCGCGACCGGAGTTCCCGTTCACGACCTGGGACTCCTTCCTCCGGGAGTTCCGCCTCCGCTTCGTCGAGGAGAACGAGCAAGACCATGCCCTGTCGAAGCTCGAGTCCACCCGGTATCACATGGGTAGCCGGGACATCTTCAAGTATACGGACGACTTTGAAGACCTAGTCGAACTCGCCGGGTTCAACGACCCCATCATCAAGGTCGCAAAATACCGAACCGGGCTCGACCCGGCGATCAATCTCACGGTGACGACCTCCGCAGAACCCCCGGCGCTCAAGGACTACAAGGAGTGGCGCACCTGTGCCTTCCGGCACTACGAGTCGCTGCTCCGCGCTCGCAATGCCGGAGCGCCCAGTCGCCCGGTGCCCGCGGCCCACCGCCTGCAGCCTGTCCTAGGACGCCCGAGGCTACTACCGGGTCTCCCGGTCCCAGTACCCCCGGTCGCCCCGGCGCCTCCCGCACGAGCTCGCGCAGGAGCTCCACTGCCGCCCGGGGTTCCTATGGACATCGACGGGACTCACGCGCCCCGCAACCCCCATCGCGGGTGTTTCCGCTGCGGCGACCCCAACCACTTCGCCCGGGATTGCACCGTCCCGGTCGACGTCCGCGCAACGGATGTCCTCGACGAGGTGATCCAACAACTCGGTGGAGACATGCTCGAAGAGCTCATGGCTCGACTCGCATCTGCCGACGCTGCTGCGGAGCATGCGGGGAATGTCGAGGCAGAGGGTTTTCCCCTCCGTGACGAGTGAGCGGTGTGCCCTCGATCGTGTCGCCTAACCGTTTCGATGTCTTAGGTAATGAGTCTGACAATAAACTCATGAACAAGACGAAACGGTAGACACCCCCCCCATTGCCCGGTCGCCCCGGAACCCCTGGTCGCACCGGAAGTCCCGGTCGCCCCGGTCTTACCCCCGGTTGCCCCGGTGCCCCGGACGACGCCCCGGACCCGCAAGCCTGCTTGGGAGCGGTTCCTACCCAAGCGGTATACGGTCGCGGCTAGTCCTGGGGCCAACTCCCTCCACCTCCCTCTCGAGATCGAGTCCACTGATTCCGCGGTGAAGCTCTCTCTCGACGGGCTCGTCGACTGTGGCGCGACCTCTGAGTTCATCGACTCAGAGTACGTTGCCGCGCAGCAGTTCCCCGTCCGCCGCCTTTCCCAGCCTATCCCGGTCTTCAATGTCGATGGCACTCCCAATGAGGCCGGAGCCACATCAGTAAAACAGCACATTGGTCTTTCGCGCCTTACGTCTTTGGAACTTGTCTTTGCCGGTCTTTGTCTTTTCCAAGATGTCTCTAGTCTTTGGCGCCCCGTCTTTTCAGGTCTTAGTCGTTGGTAAGCACGTCTTCGTCTTTGGAGTGGGTGTCTTTGGGGACCGGCTAATTTGAGTGTGATCAAAGACGCGAAAGACATCAAACTGATTCAAAGACATAAAGACGTGACGCGGAATTTGAGCCAGTGTTTTGTTTTTGTTTCTACTACTACTTAGGAGTATATAGTAGATGACATTATATCTAACTATCTCATTAGACTTACTATTATAGTAACATGAAATTTCGTCCGAGTCGGAATCTCGGACCGAGCCTGTAACGAAGTGAAAGTAATTAGTAAATTTCAACGTTGGAACCTGTTATTTGAGTGAGCCTGAGGCCGCGAGATCAACTTCAAATGACGGGTACTCTCTGTTGTTGTAAGCCTGCCAGCTTACGACAGCGTCCCAAGCTCCATATATAGGCACGGAATTGATGATATATATCTCATCAATTATCTCCCTTTTGGTGTAGTGGTTTATAACGTGCCTTGAACCAGCTTACATTAATTGATGAGATAATGTTGGCAGAGGTCACAAGTTCAAACCCAGCCAGTGACACCATTCAAAAAAATGGATACAGGTCACTGGGTACAGTGGGCTACTGAATCATGTGACCTTGGAAGCCAACATCAAGGATCACAACCTTGGGGGTGATTTATATGACCTGGAACCACTGGAGAAACCCATACAGTCCTGTTAGCATTGGGAGCACACGAAGGGAGACAGTTCTTCAGAGAGGGGAAGGGTGTAAGCCTGCCAGCTTACGACAGCGTCCCAAGCTCCATATATAGGCACGGAATTGATGATATATATCTCATCAATTATCTCCCTTTTGGTGTAGTGGTTTATAACGTGCCTTGAACCAGCTTACAGTTGTTATACTTAACTCACTTACGGTCGTCTTGCAAAATATTTCCAAGTCATTCGAACTCCGCCGGACGTCAATCATTTGATGCCAGCGCATGCGTTGCTACGATGGCGTGATTTGGCAACACCATCAAATGGTTGGTCGTCCCTCTTCTCTCCCTCCATCTCCCTCCCACATTGCTCTCTGCCGTGCCTCCTTCCCTTGCGCTAAGTTCTCGTGAGGCTCAAAGTCTGCTGCCGACTGCAAGTTCTGTCTTCTGTATGTCTCTGTCCTGTGACTCTGCACCTGCCTCCTCACTGTCTGCGGTACTCCTTGTCTTCAAGAGTGGTCTTTCAAACCTCAAGGTCTCAAACTCTCTTGCTTCAAGATCTACGTCTTCAAGTGTACAGCTGTCTTGACTTCACGAGCTTCAAATTCTCCCTGTTGGTGACTGCCAGAGCAAGACATCGACGGATGCAGATGGGATGACATTGCAGGTGCGCAGCACGCTCAAGAGAAGTGCATCTGGTCGAGATAAGTCACTATTTCCCCTTGCCTCGCTCTTGCTGTGCTGACTTTGGCTCTGCCAAACAGTCTGTGTTGCCATCACGTTGCTCATTCATAGCGGTGGAGGCAAGGGACGCACGGGGGAAGCTTACGGTGTTCTACCTCGTCGGGCTTCGACAGATCTGTTCCTGCACAGGTCCACGCCGGTGCCGATCCGTGACATGCAGTTTGTACCGCTGCCGCTCGAGTCGTTGGCGTGCGGGGAATGTGCCGGACCTTCGTATCATACCCTACCTGTAATTTGTGATTTCTGAATATACATCATTCTCAGTTTCATTTGTGTCTTATAAGCTGTCTCCAACCGTCTTTGAGAGCATCTTGTTCAAAGACGCTCACGTCTCCTGGGTCTTTGCAAAGACGAAACGTCTTTCTGGAGACTTTTGACCCTGCCTAGCCAAAGACGCGCGTCTTCGGCAAAATTACGTCTTTCGCGTCTTTGACGTCTTTGCAAAGACGCAAAAGACGGAAAAGACGAAGGTGCTGCTTTACTGATGCATCCGGGATATCGCAGACGTTGTCCTCCGGTACAAGGGCCACAGTGAACGCGTCCAACTTGCTGTCACCCGCTTAGGCAAGGAAAAGCTCATCCTCGGGTTCTCATGGCTCCAGAAACACAATCCGGAGATCGACTGGGACACCCGGGAGGTCAAGATGAGCCGATGCCCAAGCGGGTGCGCTACCTGTGTTGCCGAAGGACGGGCCGAACGGGCGCATGCCAAAACTGCTGCCCGTATCCTCCGGCAGCTCCGGTCTGGCCCGGTCCCGACCATCTGCTCGGTGGACACAGAGGATCGTTCAGGCGAACCCGACAACGACGAGTTCGACGAGGAACTGCCGGAGCTTTCCCCCGACACTTCTGACAACTCGGACGACAAGGAGGATGACCCTCTCGAGGCCGGGGACCGGGTCTTCTACACCAGGTTCTCCCCTCTGGAAGACATACGCGCTACCAGCACTGTCTCACAGCGGCTGGCGGAAGTGTTTGCCAAGAACTCTGCGCCCGGTAAGGATGAACTTCCCGAGTGGGTCCGCGAGTTTGAGGATGTCTTCAATCGGGAGGCGTTTGACTCCCTCCCGGAACGCCGGACGTGGGACCATGCCATCGAGCTTGTCCCGGACTCGAAGCCGGCCAACTGTAAGGTCTACCCGATCTCACCCCTCGAGCAACGTGAACTCGACGCGTTCATCGAGGAGGGTCTGGCTACCGGTCGCATCCGCCCATCGAAATGCCCGATGGCTTCCCCGGTCTTCTTCGTCAAAAAGAAGGACGGGGCGCTCCGGTTCGTGCAGGACTACCGGGCACTTAACACGATGACCGTGAAAAATCGGTACCCCCTCCCTCTTATCAACGATCTGATCAATCGTCTGAAGGGTGCCCGGTTCTTCACGAAACTCGACGTCCGGTGGGGCTTCAACAATGTCCGGATCCGCGAAGGTGACAGTGGAAGGCTGCCTTCCGGACGAACCGGAGGCTCTTTGAGCCCTTGGTGATGTACTTCGGCTTGACCAATTCCCCCGCGACTTTCCAGACAATGATGAACGACATCTTCCAAGACCTCATCTTGTCTGGCGACGTCATGGTATACCTCGACGACATCCTCATCGCACACTCAAACCTCGCGGAGCATCATTGCATCGTCCTCGAGGTGCTCCGGCGTCTCCGGGAGCACAAGCTCTACCTGTGACCGGAGAAGTGCGAGTTCAAAAAGTCGTCGATGAATACCTCGGGGTGATCATCTCTCACGACCATGTCGAGATGGACCTGGTCAAGGTTGCCGGGGTCGCCGCTTGGCCGACCCCGGCTAACAAGAAGGACGTGCAGCAGTTCCTCGGCTTCACGAACTTCTACCGGAGGTTCATCCGGGACTTCTCCCACATCGCCTGGCCCCTCTTTGACCTCACCCGGAAGGGCCTTTCATGGGCCTGGACGGAAGCAGAGGCCTCCGCGTTCCAGGCCTCAAGGACGCGGTGACCACCGACCCGGTCTTGATCCTCCCGGGCTTACCGGCTTGAGGCGGACAGCTCTGACTTCGCCTCCGGGGCTGTTCTGTCGCAGGTTGGGGCAGACGAGAAGTGGCACCCGGTCGTCTTCTACTCCAAGAGCTTGCGCCCGGTCCAGCGCAACTACGAGATCCACGACAAGGAGATGCTCGCGATCGTCCGGTCTCTCGAGGAGTGGCGGCACTTCCTAGAGGGCTCGCAGCACCCGGTCGAGATCTGGACGGAGCACAAGAACTTGGAGTACTTCCGGAAGTCGCAAAACCTCAACCGCAGGCAGGCACGGTGGTCGCTGTACCTGTCCCGGTTCGACTTCTCGTTGCACCATAAGCCCGGGCGTTTGATGGGTCGACCGGACGCGCTCTCGCGGCGCCCGGACCACGGGGCAGTTCCGGACAACCAAGACGTCACCCTGCTCCGCCCCGAGCTCTTCCAGATCTGGGCGTTAGAAGGTGTGGCCGTCTCAGGACCGGAGGTTCCGCTTCTGTGGGACATTCGCGATGCCCTTGCCGGGAACCCCGACTTGGAGGACCCGGTCGCACTGGCGGCCCGGGACCTACTCAAAGTCCGGGGTGCCCGGTCCTCCCGGTCTGCAGAGTGGCACTTGGACGGCGGGCTACTCTACTTCCGCGGCAAGATCGTCGTCCCGCAGGATAAGGACCTTCGTCACCGGATCCTAGAGCAGCATCACGACACCCGGGTTGCCGGGCACGCCGGGCGTTTCAAGACGTTGGAGCTGATCTCCCGGAACTACTGGTGGCCCCAGTTGTCCCGTCACGTCGGCTGGTACGTCGCCACTTGTGACCTGTGCTGCCGCACCAAGGCGCTCCGGAAACTCCCGGTCGGGGAGTTGCACCCCACGGAGGTTCCGGAGGGACGTTGGAGCACGGTCTCTGTCGACTTCGTCGTCGAGTTGCCGGAGGCTCACGGGTACGACTCCATCATGGTCGTCTGTGATGTCTGTCATATCCCGTGCCGGGGATGGAAACGGACGGACTAGATGCGGGCGGAATCGCCGGATCCGGAACGGGATTGAGACGGGAATCATCAAAGTGCTGGAGATGTGGTCTTTCTCGTGAACACTATGGTGCGTGAAGGCGGGTGAGTGCACGACTATCTGGGATGCGTGACCACCGGACGGAAGGCTAGTGGACTGACACAGACAAGAGGTGACCCGAGTAGGTAAATGGTCAAAGGCCGGAGGTGCAGGAAGGCCGGAGACCCAAAGGAATAGAAGGCGAAGGCCAAACGGAGGCCGGGGTGGAATATAAGTGTAAATGGTTCGGCGAGTCGAAACGAGCTCGACAGCGGCCGCGTCGGCCGAAGCGGCCGGAGCGGATGCGACCCGGGCCCGAGGAATGGCACGATTCACCAAAACTGGTAAACAGAGGACCGGGGTAAGCTGTCGCAAGGAATGAAAGAGCTAGTCGAAGACTGGTCCGAATAGTGAAGTCGAAAGGAATTTGGGAAGGTAAAATGAAGGCGAGCGGGGCCGGGCGGTGACCGGACCCGAGAGCAAAGTGAGCCGGACCCGAGGCGGCCGGAAACGGCCGGATCCGAGGGGAATTCGGCCCAATAGAAAAGGGCGAAGAATATTAAGACAAAGTCGGAAACAAAGAGTGAACAGGATGTTCAGCACATGGCAAGTAAGCACAAGACAAGTAGGCACATAACAAGTAATTTTGAAGCTAAGCTACATGGTAGTATGTACTTGGCTTTTATACTAGAGTAGTTAATTGTATATACAAAAGCGGTAAGAAGTCCAACAGAACAATAGGGCAAATACGTATGGGGTAAAGTAATGCCGGGATCATAAGTAAATAACAAAAGAAACAATAAGGGCGAATAGGAAGGAGGGAGACAGACAATAAGGTCGGATCAAAGGCATGGGAATAAGGCTTAGGAATATCCGAGGAAAACCCTGAAGACAGTACAAGTCGAAAGTCAGAGTACGGGAAGTAAGTAGAAAGATAATGAAAGCATAAATGAATGGGCAAAGAAGAGGCCGGGAAACGGCCGGATTCCGGAGGGGAATAGGACCGGAAAAGTGCGGACTCGAGATGGGGAGTGCACCGGAAAACGCGGACCCGGGAGGGACGAAATAAATGGGAACAAAGCCAGGAAGTGTACAGCACCTAGATGGCTGGAGAATGGGGCCGCGCGAATGGACGAAGCGGCCAAAGCGGCCGCCGAGGACCCGAGAATAGGAAGGTAATGAAGTGGGGAACATATAAGCCCAGAAAACCTGAAGGTGAAGCAACGAGAATGAAGTAGAACTCGATGCGAAGTTAATGGAGGAGTGCCGCAGGTAAGAATGTAATGCGATCGGAAATCAAGCGGACCCGGCAGGGTGGCGGACCCGGCGGGGAAGCAGAGCCGGAAGGGAGGTAGACATGATGGGAATGTCCACGGCTGAGAGCGGGCCCGAGGCGCAAGTCCGAAGGGAGAATAATCACAAGTGAAGTGAATACGGCAAAGTCAAGGAAGTACGGCCTGGATGCAAACAGGCTGGGGATGAAACCCGGAAGTGAAGTGACCGGCTATTAAGTGCGGCCGAAGGGGAAGTGACTAGAATGGTAGTGTTCTCGGGTCCGAGCGGACCCGATGCGGGAATGCAACGGAACACTAGAATGTGAATAGGGAACGAAGCGGGGGTTCGAGTAGACCGGAAGTGAGCGCAGAGCCTTTAAAGTTGAATACGTTCTTGACTATATCACGTAAATGGCACGGGGACGTGACAATGTCCTAGGGAAGCGTGCACACTTCATCGAGTGCCACACTCAGCTTGGCGCCGTCGGGGCTGCCAGACTGTTCTACCAGCATGTCTGGAAGCTCCATGGCACGCCGGAGAAGTACATTTCCGACCGGGGCCCCCAGTTCGTCGCTGAGTTTACTCGCGAGCTCTGGCGCCTCATAGGAATTACTCCGGCGACGTCTACGGCTTACCATCCGCAGACTGATGGACAGACGGAGCGCGTCAATCAGGAGATGGAGCAGTTCATCCGGCTTTTCACTAATTACAAGCAGGATGACTGGGACGAACTCCTACTGGCCGCGGAATTCGCCTACAACAATCACATCCACTCCTCTACGCAGCAAGTCCCGTTCATGACAGACACCGGACGGCTCCCCCGGATGGGGTTCGAGCCGAATGGGCTGCGCTCGGGACTGGAGGAGGTTAACCAATTCTGCGACCGCATTGCCTCTGGCGTTTCCGAGGCCCGCTCTGCGCTTGTAAAGGCCAAAGAGACATACAAGCGGTACTACGACCGGAGACGAACTCCCGCCCTGCACATCAAGGTCAGTGATCGTGTCTGGCTCGATGCATCGGACATCCAGACCACCCGCCCGTCTCCTGGTCTTTCGCACCGCCGCCTGGGCCCTTTCCGGGTACTCAAGGTCATCAGCCGTGGTGCGTATAAGCTTGAACTTCCGCCTCGTCTCTCCCGACTTCACCCGGTCTTCCCAGTAGTGAAGTTGCAACTCGCGGAGGATGCCCTTTCGAAGGTCGTCCTGGCTACAACGAGCCCGACCCGGTCCTCCTGGAGGATCCGGGCGACCCGGCAGAATGGGAAGTCGAAGAGATCCTCGACGCGAAAGTCCAGTATCACAGCCTGTGGTACTTCATCCACTTTAAGGGTTATGACCCGAGTCATGATAAGTGGGTTAAACACTCTGACGTCTTCGCTCCAGACCTCGTCACGGATTTCTACCGCAGATATCCCAACAAACCCCGGACTATCGCTGCCGCTGTCTTCGACTCTCTTCCTTTCCGCGATCCCAACCTCCACCTCCGGTCTATGCGTCGAGGCGCCGCATTCCAAGGGGGGGGTGATGTCAGGGGAACCCCCGTCCGCAGCCCCCGGTACCCCCGGAACTCCCGGTTCCCCGGTACCTCCGGTCCTTCACCCGGCACTTCGCCATCCGATGCCCCAGCATCCGCAACCCCCGGTACCCCCGGTTTCCCCGGTTTTCCCGGTTCCCCCGGTACCTCTGATCCCCGGTGGCACAAAACTTGTGACCGGGCCCGCGACATCTGTAGATTACTTCGGTCACATGGTCATAGCCAGTAGCTATTTATACCCACGGCCTGGCGTGGGAATCCTTAGAGTTTCTTCTCTTCGGATTCCCCTCGCCAGGTGCGTTACTATTGTATTCCTTTTACCTTGCTTGTATTTATACTTCGGATTCCCCTCGCCAGGACCCTGGGCTTCTCGGG
This sequence comes from Mycena haematopus, assembly GCA_029281435.1. NCBI lineage: Eukaryota > Fungi > Basidiomycota > Agaricomycetes > Agaricales > Mycenaceae > Mycena > Mycena haematopus. Next base: position 36,511 of record JARJCV010000376.1, read on the forward strand.
CCTTGAGGTTGCCCTTGCAGTCAGTGCAGATGTGAGTGATGGCGATAATGGCACATTTTTTTCTTTTCTTTCCACCAAGTGGTTCAATGTCGTTCCAGAATGCCAGTTGAAAATATCACTGCATCTACGACCTCACTTGGCAGAGATTTTTCCAGATTGCTTCGCACGCTCGGGAGGAAGAGAAAGATGATACCTGAAACTTGACAGCTGTGGCTGTGCACTGTCAATCAGCTGTGACGTAACTTGAGCGCAAACTTGCAAAATGTAATACATAGTTGTTTCATAGGCTCGAATCCAGCCTGTCGTATCGAAATCAGTTGTGTCGATAGACAGGCTGGTCGATCTGAGTTTAAAATTCCATAACGCACGAGATACCATAAAAGGCATATTTATAAGCAAGATCACAGAGCTGAAGTAACACTAGTAAACAACACCTCTTCTCGCTTCCACCCACCTTCCACCACCTTCTAGCCTGCGAAAAGAGTGTCGGTTCGCCTGTTTTCCTTCTCATGAACCACCCTGCAGCCTTACTGTCCCCTAAACTTCAAGATCTTCTGCATGAAAAGATATTTCGTCTCGTCTGATGACACGTCACGGCCATTTTTGCGATGCCACCCCGAAGGTGCTGTATTATTTCAACGGCGGAATAGCCAGTGGCTAATACATCGATTCTCGGGCCACCTTACACTTGAGATTTGTGCTATATTTCCATTTCGCACACTGTTGTCGTTCACCCGCTACATCACACTTCCCACCGTACGCACGCGCATTGCCGCATGTGCTCCGAGTCCTCCCAATCGAGCCACCGTGGGTACATCCACACGACGTCAGACACAGCACGAAAGGAAATGAAACAGAACTGAGGAGGAAAAGAGAATGGAGAAAAGGTGTGTCTTCAGCATTCAATCCCTCACCTTTCCGTGCCTCTTCTCTTCCTCGTCTTGCCCCGCTGATAAGCAGTGGATTTGCGCACCTCTGAAAACACACTATTCTTCTGTTTTCATGTGTACCAAATTCAGTGTTTATTGTCCATTAGAGGCAGTACTACACGTTCCCAAGTAGCTGGCCTGCGGCCAGCATCACTAGAGTTACGGGATGGTGTTCCCTTGGGCAACCTTGGACATCTCTGGCACGGGCTCGCTCCGAAACATGTAGGAGATAGTGTAGCCCACCAAACATTAGGAACGGCACAATGGTTCCGAACGTTCCCTACTGGGAACGTCTGGTACGATGTGTCCGACGCGTCTGTTGTACAATGTTTGTCTAGGGAACGTGTTCGCGATACCTCAGGTGACACGGGAACGACCGGTATTCGGCGTTTCGTAGGTCCCTGGGTGTTTCGGCCGACCGGAAGACTGTTCCGGTCCATCAATTCAAGTGATAGTCGATCTGGGAACTGATACATCCCAATTGGGAAGTCACCGGCTCGTTTCTCAAGAACCCATTCTAGGAAACACCTTGAAGTTGGGTATCAAAATGGAACTACAAGTCGGGGGAACGTATACCGACGATAGTTGGGCATGGGGGACGACAGAAACAACGAAGTCTCTATCAAGGACCCACATGATGGTGATGTCTTGAAGCCCACATCAAGTCCATCATGTGCAGTGCGTTACCAAGATTGCGTGCTATATACCTGGAACATCGCCATCGATGTTCCCAACCAATAGGACTCTTTCTATTTTGATTGCCAAGACGGGTACACGGACTTTGGCCGGATAAAAGGACCTTTTTACTTAAACTTGTGTTGTCATAGTCATATCCTTTATTGTATAAGTA
>JARJCV010000377.1:0-37872 GCA_029281435.1 Mycena haematopus
AGCCTCGGGAAGTCTCATCGTTGGCGGACGTGTCCATGAATTCCTGGTCCCCTTCAAACGACCTGACACGCATTCCTGAAGTTCGACACAATATTCGTCTCATAGCGGAAACCTGTAAAACTGACCTTGATGGCCTCGCCCGTGAAGCAAAAGCTTTGGACGAGCGGAAGAAATGGGTTGTTCACGAAGAAGCTCGTCTCAGAAAGAGAGTCGAAGAAGAGGCAGATTGCAAGTCGTTCTTCCCTATCTTTCGTCTTATTTCTTATATCTTTTACAGTAATTGCGCGACTGCAGCAAGTCCAAATCGTCGCCCATGAGATCGACACTAAATCCAAGGAACTCGCCTCGGTGTACGAAGCCTCGCTTGAAGAATTCTCGCCCCTCGTCTACAAACTCGTGGATCAATTTTCGCACGAATTCGAGCGCTACCGACTCGACGAGATTGTCGTTGCCGCGATCGCTCCCTTGGTAAGCCAATTTCGATAGTTCTTCCTCATCAGTATTTGATGGCCTTCCCAGGTACGTCGCATGGTCACTACTTGGGCCCCTCTCGATGGGCCTCTGGTTTTTCTTTCCACTTTCCGAAATTGGCGGCGCGCTCTCAGAGTCAATGCTGTCGAGGAAAAACCGACACAGACCAAAGTCGACGTTTACGGATCGAAAACTGTCTTGGTCGCGGCCCTGGATACGCCGTATGTCCTCGCGCTTGTTGCTCAAATTCGTGCTAATCGCAGCCGCAGAGAAAAACCCATGACACCCTTCGAAAGCCTGCTTTGGAATGTCTGGCTTCCAAAAGTGAGAACGTCGATCAACAATGACTGGTCTCCGCAGACGCCGCAGCCGGCTGTGAAGCTCTATGAGGCTTGGTCGTCTTTCCTTCCGCCATTCATCCGTGACAACCTTCTGGACCAGTTGATCCTTCCCAAAGTAAAGAAGGCTGTGGCGGATTGGAGTCCGAGACATGCAACTGTGTCTCTGCAAAGCATCGTCTTTCCGTGGCTGCCTCACCTGGGACTGAGGATGGACGATGTGCTTGGTGATACCAAGAGAAAGCGAAGAGTTTGTTGAGGAGCTGGAGCGCCAGCGAAGAGATGCCAGAGGATCTGGCTGCCTGGCACGAGATCTTCGACGCCGCCGAATGGGACGCCATGCTCCTCAAATATGTCGTTCCCAAGCTTGGCGCCTTGCTCCGCGACGAGTTCCGCATCAACCCAAGGGACCAAATCATGACGCCGCTCACGGCCGTCCTTCAATGGGCAGACATAATCCGGCCTTCCATTTTCTCCCAGATCCTCGAAACCGAGTTCTTCCCCAAGTGGCTTGACGTGTTGCACATCTGGCTTATCCAGCCCAAAGTCAGCTTCGAGGAGGTCGCGCAGTGGTATTCATTCTGGAAAGGCTCGTTCCCCGAGAAGGTCCAGAACATGGCTGGCGTCTCGCGGGGCTTCACGCGCGGGCTGCAGCTCATGAACACGGCGATTGAGCTGGGCCCGGACGCGCCCACACGGCTATCACGGCCTGACTTCCGTGCGGAGCAGGCGTCGGCCTCTGCGCCGAATACACCTGGGCGAAATGGCACCCCACGCGTGCCGCCGCGACCTTCGGCGAGGACGCAAGAGATTACGTTCCGGTCAATCGTGGAAGACTTTGCAGCGTCACACAATCTCTTGTTCGTACCTACCGGGCGCGCACACGAGATCTCCCGTATGCCGCTGTTCAGAGTCAGTCTCACTGCCGATGGAAAGGGCGGTATACTGGTGTATATTTCAGACGATGCAGTTTGGGCACCTGTCGGGGCGGACGGAACATATCGAGCCATCTCTTTAGAAGACATGGTTTCAAAAGCAATCGTGTAGAGGTTACTACTCAGTCTGTACCATCTCAGTACATATGCCAACATACTATTTCGCCCAATGGGTCTGGATTTGCACAATGGGTCTGGATTTCCGATTTTTCTCCTGCCTCCCTTCCGCTTTGCTCCCGGATTTTTTCGGAATGAATACCTGTAGTAGTCCTCTATGAGTGTATCAAATTTCTAAGGGATCCGGCGAAGGGAAAGTGTCGAGAAAGCCTTGCTAAGACATCAAACTTGATGACGTTTTGTGATCTGTTCAAGTTGTCCAGTTTCTAGCTTCCTCTTTTGCCCTAAACACCCGGGAAAATTTTAGCGACACTTTATACCATGCATGGCTTCCTTGGTATATTCAGAAATTTCTACAGATGCGTGTCGTGGCACATTGGAGGAAAGTGTCGGCAGCTACATCAGGTCACATGTGTCACACCTCAACACTTTTCCTCCAATGCGCCCACGAATTCGTACCGGTGAAAGGTTTTGAGGGAACAAAAACATGTTATGCATAATATATAGTGTCGCTCAAATTTTTCCTAGTGTTTAGGGGCAAATGAGGAAACTAGAAACTGGACAACTTGAAAACATCACAAAAATGTCATCAATTTTGATGTCTTAGCAACCGGCTTTCTCGACACCTTCCCTTCGCCGGATCCCTTAGATATCTGGGATACTCATAGAGGACTACTACAGATAGTCATTCCGAAAAATTCCGGGGCAAAGAGGAAGGGAGGAAAGAGAAAAATCGAAAATCCAGACCCATTGTGCAAATCCAGACCCATTGGGCGAAATAGTATGCCGACTTGTTTTCAATTTGTTGATGCCTTACGCGTCACGTGCCGTCAACTCTTGTTTGCGACTTCGATGGCGTCGCGGAAACCGGTCATCGATGTTGACGCTTTTGAGGCTGCGAAGCCTCCTCTTGATAGGCGCGTTAGCTCGACCCCCATACTCATTAGCGACGACGAAGTGGAAATACTTGAAGTCGCTGCCAAGTTGTCGAGGGTCACACGAACTCCGCGTTCTATTTCTATAGATTCGGACATTCAAGTCATAGGGCGTCGGTCTCCACCTCCTGCCTTCGTAGATCTCGTCTCGGATGATGAACGCGCCTCTAAACCCATCCCCTCGTCTTCAAAAAGGAAACAGATGTCGAGAGCGGTTTCGAAGGTTTCTACAAGAAAGGCAATCTATCAAGGCCCAGAATCAAGTATAAGGCAAGATGTTCGTCTCTATTTCTTTAAATCCATGTTCTGTGTATAATTACGGACGTACAGACGCCCGTAAAAGTCAAAAATGAAAGAGTTCGACTGAAAAGTGAATCCGACGCGGAAGAGGAAGATGTGTACGAGCACACGACAATCTTAGCACCCGTGCTGCCATTTCTGTTTCTAGCCGACAAAAAAATTAACCCGTACTATGACAGTTCGATTCTGGAGATTTGCCCGCAAGACACGATCGCCTTGAGGCTCCAACGGAAGTCGAGACGTTGATTGAACCACTCCCGACGAGAAAACGACGCTACGTCGACATTTCTCCCTCCACTTCGACACCGACCTCCAGACCGCCTGGATACTACCTCTGGGATTTCGTGCGTCTTTTTCTCGTCGTGTCGATTCGTCCATTTCACAAACGCATGCTAGTTGCGGGAGATCAAGGTGCTGCCTCATTCCCGACCACGTCCTCGATTTCTGTCCAAACACCCGCGATTGGGTGAAGCGCTCGACATTGATCATTACACGATGTCGTACCAATTCCGACGGGCGGGAGGTTGTGAGTTGTTTAAGATCCCTACGACTAACCGGTAGCTAAATACTTCTTGCTCAAGCCGTTCACGAGATCTTACAGCATAATGGACGAGTTGTCGTTGGTTCCAGTACAGCGGGTGGGGATGAGATACGTGGTGAGACTATATCTATATCGAGCACGCTTTTGGATGCGTGCCGACGAATTGTTTCAGAAACGGCCCGTATAACAAAGCAGGGACCTTAATTTCTTGGTGCAAGGTGAATAGTCTTCAATGTGGCAGTTATGTCTGAAATGAAACGAGATATGGAATATTAGAATGACCCCAACGAGAATCCTTGACCTTGAGCAAGGTTATTCTTGGTTAGCGTTGTGTCCACTTCTGACTTCAACGCATCTTTCAGTGCGCGAAGACGAGACTCTTTTTGTAAAGCATTATTCTGTCCGTAGTATCGCGTACGACCCCGTCAGGTAATTATTTCCTTGACCTCAACTGACTTATTGTTCATTTTCCTGACTAGCAACATCCTCGCCTCCTCAGGAGCGGACAGCAAACTACGAACGTGGCAATTCAATGGAAGTGACGATGAACCTTACTCTGCACGCCAGCCCATGCAATATGGTCTGTGATATTCCATCATATTCCGGTCACTTCTCAAGGCTTTTTGTTAGACGATCGAAGCAGAACAGCGTCTCCTCATCAAATCGTCTTCAAGCCCAGGACATCAATTCTTGCCGTTGGGGAACAGTAATTTTTTTCCTCGCTGTTCGCATTGCCAAAATCTAATGAGGTTCACAGGAGACTCACCATCCAAGATCTCTCGGTGGAAGATGCACGACGACATACATTCGATCTGGTAGAAAACAAGCGGCGGACCGATCACGTCACAGGCTCGATCGCTTGGGGATTTGGTGCAACTTCCTCCTTCATATTGGCGTTGTCAGAACCATGTGCGAAGAACAAAACCCGCGACGGGTCCCACCATGCCTTCGATGCAGAAGCACTCAGAACGGCTTTCAAGTTTGATGCGGCTGAAGCCGGGGATGCATTGTGCGTCGACCCCACTGGTAAGCTCAAACCACACTTACGTCTTGAAATTCAACGCTCCGTCATGTAGGAGACACTGCTGCGGTAGTCACAACCAACGGTGTCGACTTTTTCCTCCGCATATACGATATCCGCAACAGAAACGGTGTAGCCTCTCAAACACTATCCTTGGAGCCATTTGCATCAAAAGGGGAAGAGGAGCCTGAGGTGAACTCCATGATGTTCAGCCCAGATAGCATCTATCTCGCGCTGGGAAGGTATGTACTCGGCAATTTCCTTTTCATTCTCGGAACCACCTTCGTTCAGATATGATAACTGTACCCATGTCTATGATTGCCGCATGCTCAAACGAAGGGGCATGCTTGACCGAGGAGTTCTGCATAACTTCAAGCACTCCAACCTGCGCCTTAGTTCAAATTCAAAGGACGAATTTTACGGCGTTGTCGGTGCACAATGGATACAAAGTCGCAGCAGCCGACTGGGCCTCATGACGGGGGGCAATGACGGTACAATTTCTTCGTTACTGATTCGCAGAAGTAAACTGAAAAATTGCCTAGGTTGTATACGATTGTGGGACCCACTGCATGCGACCGAGGAAGGGACGATTGTGGCTCAAGCAGATTCTGATGTTGCCCATTTTACTCTCGGTGACCGATTCAATGGAGAACATGAGCTCGTTGTGTATGTGATGCTCGTTTTGTTGTAGTTGAACTCACAGCTTTCCAGGGGTGATTCTGATGGAACCGTGTACATCCTCGATGGCCTCGCCGACATGTAAGTTAGGTGTAGTCTTCACGATCTACAAATAAATTCTTGGTCTTCACATCGTGTCATCCGAGCCGAGGAAGTCAAGCATAAATTGTTAGGAACCTATGTAGTTCAGCGAGAAATATTCGGTACTAGTCTCTGTTCCATGCTAAATGAACTCACCCGCCCACTTTCATCTGCGGCGTATAACTCCGTCACCCTCCGTCTCCCAATTGAGGATGATGGTGGGTAGCCTTGAACAAGAGCACTTTTCGGAAGAGTGGCTCTGAGAGCGTTGGTTGGCCCAAATAGAACAATGGGGGAGTGAAGAAGAAAATACAACCAAGAGCAATATATTAATGATAAGAGCCTCAGATATCGAGCCCATGCTATATCTAAGGTGTGCGGGTTTAGATCGTAAGTATAATGACTTGGGGCGCGGTTCCAATGCTCGGTGTATCGTGTTCGCCATGTATCTCGTCATTAAAAGATCAAAAGCCAGATATAAGGACTCTCCACCGGGAAAATTTTACAAACGAGGCTGCTGTGAACGACTGAACGACACACCGGAGACAAAGGGGGGGTGATTGAGAAGAGGTTGTCCTTGCCCAATAATTATTGCACGATATAACTGCTTTTACTCTATAAATACGCCCTTGAACTTCGCCGCGCCATCTGTGTGAATTGTCCGTTCAATAAGTTGCCAATGGAAAAAAAAAGAAGATTAGAACGAACCTCTATCACCTTCCACCCACCTGTTAGCTCATTTCCCAATTCCTCTTCGATGCGCGTCACGGCGGCAAAGTAAGTGCACTGCTCGACTCGGTCCTCAGCACCGACCACGATCTCGCGTGTTTTGGCATTTCGGAACAGAAGGACTTCTTGCGTCGAAAATTGAATAACGAAGACCGGGATATCGTTATCGAGAATTTTCCCAGCAGAGACCTATCAGTAATAAGTACCGGCGCGGTGTCGTCATCGATAGCGTACATCAACTTGGCGGATGTCAAGCACTTTGCTGTCACTGATGAGGCCCTGGCGGAGGTATTGCTCGACCGTTGCCCAGAGGACATTGTAGGTCTGAAGTTTCTCGTCAAACACAGCCGGACAGCGGAGAAAAAACTACAAACCGCCTCCCCACACCATGCCTTGAGAGCCGCCTGATCTGCCGACAGATAAGCATCCACCACCTCTGGCACGATATATTCTCGCAGTTCCCGATCGAACGCCTCGCGAGTGAAATGGGGATCGAGATTCTTCATTAATCGCATTACTTGCGCTGTCTCGTTTTCTTCAAACCAGGACCCGATGGTCTCGGTAACGTTGCGGACGGAAGCGACGACAGGATTTTCGGACTCATCAAAGGCTTGCCGCATGGATGCAAGGGTGCGGAAGAGGGGATTCGTCTCCTTCATACGATTCCACTTCTCCTGCCGCGGCGAATCTTTATGGAGGACCACCGCCGAGCCGGCTCTTAGAGATGAGTGTGTCAGCACTTTTCTGGAGAAAAAAAGGGTCAATCACGCACTCGGGGTTTTCTTCGACGCGGTTGGAGGGCACAAATCCACGGGCGCGTCCTGCTTTTTCCAGCCGCTTCTGTCGTCGCAGCCTCCGTGCCTCTCTCTCCTCGAATCCCGCATGCTTCGCACTCCCGCTGTCGTCGAGAGCATCTACAAGCGTCTCAGACAGCGTTTTATATGCTGCCGTGTTGCGGATGGGTTCGGTCGTTTTTTCTATTGTGGATGAGACCGCCGCTGAGGCGCGTGAAATCTAAAACGCAACTCTAGCAAAGCATATATATTGGGAGCTGATACGCACGGCGCGCATTACTTCGCTCTCCTCCATCGTCTTGAGCGCCTCAGCTACAGCATCTCCGACCTTGACACCGGTCTTTTTCAGCTCCTCAGCTGCAGCTCGTAACCTAGGATTTTCTTTGATACTGGATGTTAACTGCGAAGAAGCAGGTTAGTAGACGCCAGGAGCACGTAGAATAACGGGGAGCATACCCGGGCCTTCTCGTACGCGGCCCTCGCGCGTTTCATGGCTTCCGAATCTTGAAATTTGTCAACATCACCCTGCAGTTGCTTGACATTTTCCTGGAGCTCTCGATTTTTCTTCAACTCGTCCCGGAGAACCTCTACAAACGTCTGAAAAGGCGATTTTGGGATTTCGTCCCGCCGCCGAGACGAAGAATGGAATCCAGATCCAGATGATATTCGGAAGGGTGGAGGAAAGAGTGCATTTTGTCGCGAAAAAGCCAAGCGTCTTCTAGCGGCTGATTTTATAGAAAGACTCTGTAGATTGCGAGGCAACATCGTGGCCGTCGCGGCGAAAAGAGTGCGTCGTCCGCCGCCGGAAATTTTCGCCGATCCGCGTTAGCGAGAGCGTTTCCCTCAAACAAGGTCAAGCGTTAGGCACCGCCACCGATTACGCTATGTAAGTTCAATATACATCTTGCACACATCTCTCTTGGATGTCCGGTGCTGTCGCAGGCTGTCACATATAATACCAGGCGCCAGAATTTCTCCTTTACTATTTTAGACCAGTTACCTGGCCACCTAAGCATTGGCGCCTCATCCGTCATCGCTACGGACACGTATTCCAGTCCGAACATTTTCAGAACCAAGGCATGCTTCCTAGGAAGGATTCAAGACACCAAGTTCCCAAATATCTCAACATTTGAGTTCGCAGTGAATTTCTTTTGCGCGGCAGTGCAACATGCCCAAACAACAGGCTACTTGGCCACCCCGCTAAATAGCCTGAGGGCTCAATTGGCTACCACTTGCACTTTAAATCATAAAGATGGATCATATTCACTATCCCACACAGTTGTGATGTATATATGAGGCATACAAATGGTCAAAAAATCTGCTTTTAACCGATACGAAACCCCAAATCGGGGTCGCAAAATGAATGAGCGTCCTACAAGTGGAAAAAACGCCTAGATAAGCAAGATTAAGATCCAGGTTGCTGAATAGGTAGTATTGGGACATACTTGAGCACTCAACTTCATTCCAAGATGCTGACTGCTCCTCCAAAAAATCCGACTATTAGCCCGACCGAAATTGGGTGATTTTAGATACTGGCCTCCACAGCAATCAGAGGTCAATGGATAAAATCTCGAAACGCATCCCAGAAGGAAGGATTGGATAGTAAGAAGCCCTGTGTAAGATTCCAGACCTATGCCATAGCCGTGCAGCGGACCGCGACTGTGCCAGCATGACTGACCTACAAATCAAGTCTTGCTGTTCCCGAGTGTGTTAAGAAGCGTATTTCAGTAATTTGTCATGCAGTAACCTTGCAGAAGGAAGTACAGCATCGTGGGATCCGAACGAGCCCCAAAAGTCGCGGATCGAGGAAGAAATGGTGGAGAAATGGCGACGACAAAAGGGCTGGTGGTCCGATTGATAAGGAATTGATCTCCCCACGCTTCGGATCCTGATCCGCGATGACGTAGCTCTCGATCAACACATCACTTTCGGCTGAAATTTGGTCTGAACATTCATTGGAGGTCGTACTCCCTTGGTACATTCTGCCCAGTCTATGAATCCCCTGGCCTTCTAGCTGCCAATGGCCAACTAGGTAGGGTGGCCAAGTAGGGGTCTCAAATAGTACACAATTATCCACTTCGGGGCATGGTGATCATGATGAGATCGGATGATTTGTTTCTCAGTCGTCGAAGTTCAACAATCGTTGAAGTGCCACCGGTTCAGTCAGATAACGCAAGGTCGATTTGTGTAAATAGGAAGATAAAGCATGTATTCTATATACCATACGTTAGTCCGAACAGAAGACCGTGTCATATCAGGCATTTCGATGCGCCGGCATCCAAGTCATGAAGTTATCCGAGTCGCCAAGATTCCAAACGGACCCGCTGTTCTCACCATACGACTGGTCGAAAATGTTTGGTGAACTCGGAGGGTTAACCCTTCCAGAACTAGATCCGCGGCTGAATCCAGATGCCGAGGAAGAATCATAGCTCGGAATGTCCAGCAAAGAATTCCTGTCATCAATCATTTCAGTCCGAAAACAGAGGAAGACGATGAGATTCCACTTACTTGGCGAAATTGTCCAATTCAGAGATATGAGTGTTCAGGGCGCAATCAGGGTGGCTCGAGTGGCTGGGGGACCGGGCAAGAACATCTGCCGCTTTTCTGAGCCTCAGAGAGAGCTCAAGGACGGCATTGTAACAGGAAGCCTCGTTCAGGCAACTACAATTACCTCCCCTTCGAACAGACATGTGGCCTGTGAGATCTGCGTATGCAGCCATGAGAGATGCCAACGACTCGCTGGGGCGCGAATGCCCCACCGCAGGTTGTTGATTGCCCATACCGGAAGGGAAATAGAGATTCTGGCCAGAAGAGTTATAACCTGGGGAAGGAGAAGACCAGCTAGTATTATTCGGCGGAGTCGCAATTCCCGAATGAGTCGGGGACATTGCATTCAATGTAGGGGACGTTCTATCTGGAACAGGTCGCGGTTTGTTTTTCAACTGCAAAAAAGTAAAGGCATGTTCTGCAGAGAGAAGTCGGATTTACCTCTCGAATGACACCCTCAAGTTCAACAATGCGGTTCATCAGTCTGATGCCATTGTCCTCCTTGGTCTTGTTCGCCGGTCTGTTTGGGTCATCTATTTCGTAGACGCAATTTGCACTCTGTAAATGAAACATCACTCATCGACCTCGCAGCATTCTGATTAAAACTTACGATGCCGAGCTGCGAGCACCGAGAACACGTCGGCCGTTTCCTATCACACTGACGAATTGGTTAAGCAAGATGAACCGCGGAAATAGAGTGTCCTGTACCATGCGTTTTGTTGTGTGGCAATTAAGGCATGACTGCGTCGTGCGGTTGCGACGACTGGCAGGCTAGTGTTAATCCAAGTATTGCACAGTAGACTGGGGTCTTACCGCTTGCGATGATCACCCTCGACAGGGGCAGCGCTCTTCGATGGATTTCGTGGAGACGCAGGTGAGGACATGAGCAACGAGTAGATAGGATACTGGAATATTGTTCAAGGTGAGCATGCTTGCCTTTGTACAGAATTCTGAGCTTGGCATGGAAGGAATGGTGGCAAAAGAACACGAACATGGGAGGAAGTCTAGAAAAGTAGATCAGAAATTTGACATACGCACAGCCTTGAGAAACCGACGTTCCCCGGCGCAGAGATACTTCAGGGAACGGAGAAGCGGCTCGGTTGCAATCAGTATCCATCACTTCGCAATTTTACTTCCGGGACTTGCGTGGAGCCCGGACCAGTGTGAGGTACTGGAGTCTCCGTCAATGGCCAATCGCGATATTTTTACCTTGCCTTTAGTCATGCTCCTTGCCAGCTTGAGCTTCCAGTTGTCGACCTAGTTCCAAATGAACGGACCCTCATCTGCGACGAATTGTAAGATCCGTTCCAATAATAATTTCAAGCTGGTTTGCAGTATTACTGCTCGAAAAAAAACCCAACGGTTGAGAAATCTGGTTATATCATGGATCGAGAAGGCTTCATCATACCAGGAACTTTGAAGAAGAGCCATGCCGCAACGGCATGCCAAGCACTTTCAAGTCCCCCGCTCCGTGACAGGCTGGCGCTCCCTCGGTCGGTCTGCTAGGGGCCATGCAGATCGACAGAATCGTCGGATCGGACAATGGCGCCAAAAGACGCTACTTGCTGATGTGTTATACGACAGTCTGAGGAGAAACCGCGCACGATATTCACGAAAGAGTAAGAAATTGTCGAAAAATCATCGGACACTGGCAGAGTCGGGGTCTCGACAGACGACAATGTTTCGTGTGACAATACAGCCCAAGCGTTTCGCTTCTGAGATGACAGTGAGAAAGCTGTGGGCGCTGCAACAAACAGTTTTATGCTCATCGAGGGAAAAGCTTGTGCCAGTGATTTGGTAAAGACGTTGAAGACTCAAGAGACGGTTTGGTCGAGCTTGGCGAAACCGGCGCCGAGATCCGCGGATCCGAAACCACCGACGTTCACTGTGACAGCACCTCAACTTTGCAACAACTCAAGACTTTCGCTTCTCCTTTGGAAGGCTTGGCTGGACGCTTACGATGCCAGTGGACTATCATGAAGCTGATTGACCTCAGACTGTAGACTCCTTCGATCTGCATCGATTTGGTTCGCGACAATATTATCAAGATTATTATACATAGTATGCTCCGAGTTTTCACCCTCAGGGTTCTGACGTTCTCCGAGTCAGAGTACTCAACTTGAAGATCGCTGGAATGCAAAACTTCGCCGAAACCAGTCTCTAGCCGATTCCGCGCCCGGTCCACTTTTTTCCAGCTCACTAAATCCTGACTTGGACAGTGTTGTCCAGTGAACTGGATTTTCCGTCTTCTCACTTCGGATGATGGTCGTTCACTGCTATAGTCTCTCCCCCATTATTGTGGACAACGACTAGGTGAGAAATCACTATCCCAACCCACGACAACCTTCCAGACATTACTGCGATCGAGCTAAAAAAACGACGACAACTGTCTTACACTGCAGCTGGTTGCGCAGCACCTCTTGTTGTTCGCAGCCCCAAATTCCACTATCCGTCATGGCGCGCAGCAGTCTCCACGATACCCAACTCTACTTGCAGTCGCCACCCCAGGTATGTTCACTCTAATGCCGACGGGACACCTTTCCGTGATCTCACCAAGATAAGCATAGAGGTTTGACGCAATGGCGTCGTTGAAGGCACAGTTCTAATCGTTCGCGAGACCCGCAATGCGCAGTCAATCGCCACTACTCCTTGACGACTCGCGAACTTGAACGGTCAACTGTCTACATATCCCTGACAAGCCCGAATTCCGTATCAGTTTTCATATCATGGCCGAAATACCGACCATCTAGGAGCCCTTCTTCGTGTTTTCCTTTTACAATCTGAAACGCAGCAGCTGCACAAGGAAACATATCACGATTGGGGGACACACGGTCCTCAGATTACGGTATTTATACGGGCCCATGTGAACGGTATGCGACGAGGTAGAAACTTCTAATCATACTGGTGAGTTCTACGTAGACACGGCGCCACAGCCGAGGAGTTTCCGGGAGTAAATGAAACCCCAGATCGAGTTAACAGATCTCAACTGGCAATTTCGGAATAATTCCTCTTGCAAGACTGGTCCTCAGGATACTCACCCTCATTCAACAGATTCCAGTTTCCAGGGAGCTGTTCACCCCAATTTCACGTACTTCGACGGTCAACTACCCGACCTTCCGGTGTATTCTGCATGCTCCCTAGCATGTCAAAGGTATCCTAGGTTAGTCAGAGGTTAGTTCGACCAGAGACCCAAGCAATATGTCGACTAGACTCACGGAGATTTTACCAACCAATCAACTGTGCTCAGGCGTTCCTACCGCCCGACCGACGTCACCCTCACGCCTTGCAGCTGAGGGCTCCCGGCTGGCCCTACGTCACGAGTGAAACGGCGTCAGCGACGGGGCATCGACGACAGTCTGAAGTCCCCCACGTTCTACATCGGCCTGCCGGAATCCTCAGACGATAAGGCTTTCTTCAGCTCCGTTGGGCTTGCCGCTATTCGTGCATTGGTAAGGAAGGCGTCGACGACGTGGACTGTGGTGCGTACAGTGCGGGAGGGTCAGGCCACAACCTTCCAGGTTTTTTGTTCGCCCGATTGTCTAGCAGAGACGTTGTGCCCTCCTTACGGTGTGTTTCTTCGACGGTGATAGGGAAGGTGTTTGTGACTTGGACGGTGGTGCAGCGCGTGAGCCTGAGAGTGCATGAGAATTCAATGCAAAGGATCGAGAGCAGGGCGCTCGACAATTTGCCATGCTGACGGGTTTTGAGGCTAGAAGGAAGAGGGCACGATTGACGAAGAAGGCAAGACACCATATCGTGGCAGCCACTTCTGGGACAATAAAGACTGCCCATTCGAAGTCCACCGTTCCGTTGCGTCGGCGATTTGACCGCGAGGACATAGAGGCCAGTGGAGATCCTGGCCTCGACAAAATTCACCCACATGAGCGGAGGAAAATGCGGTAAAATAATACATACTCTGGATGAAGCGCCTGAACTCCAGCGATGCAGAGATAGATGGGCTCGAGTTTTAGGCCGTTATTGACACAGCTGTACGCGGTACATGCAGATATGTTAGTGGTCGATGTGGCTGAACGGGCCCAGCCTTACAGAAAATCTGACGCAGGGCTCCACTGCTCTCTGGGGAAATACGTCGACGCTGTTTGCGGAAAAATTCCCGAGTCTCCTGCGCATTTATGTGGGTTGTATTAGAGGGTGCTGACTGAGAGAGAGGGTAGATGGGAGGTCTCTCACGTATCCCGTCACCAAAATGGCAGAAGCGGAAATAGTGATGGAAGGAAATATCCCGTGCACGGATTCCAATACCTTCTGGGAAATAGGGCGACTGAATCAACACAGTGAGTGCTCAAGCACTCGAAAACCCCGCCCGCGAAATGACCAACCCATCCCCCTCACTGAATATTCAAACAGGGAAAGATTTGAACATGAGGCGTATCTCGTGGTAACACAGCTAAATTCGCCACAACTTCCGCTGAGTGCGGTGAATGACTGGTCTGGCTTTCAGCGGACAGAAATAATCCAGAAGATCGAGATTCAACTGGCCACTGAACTTACTTGGAACTTACGTCAATTTCCATTCAGCGAAGTCAGTGCCAAAGCGGTTTCGGACCTGGGTGATTGGAATCAAGACTACGCTCCCCGACGGACAAAAGCCTAGAAGTAAAATGGACCTGGTCGTCATCTCAAAGAAACAAGGTGTAGAAAATTAACAAGCCTGAATGGGGAATTGATCCGAACTGACCCGGGACTACCCGACCACGGCGTGTAAATACAAGACTGTTTCTTGGCTTGCACTTTTCCCGGACTGACAACACTGATAAAATTCATCGGCTTCCAGTGTATTCCGCTGAACCTAGCAAAAGTCAAAATGGTATCCACTGATCTTCACTGACTGTGTTCCAGTCAAGTTCCAGTGGACATCTTTGAATATTTGTATGATCATATTCATTCTGAATGCCAAAAACTGCAGTAGTCATTACGTGATCTGAACGACTTTCTTCACGCCAGTAGTAGACTAGAGAGGTTGAAACGAGCCCAGGTCGTCATGTGAAAAAAAAAATTCAGTGGATTCCCTGCTCTCTGTTGTATTTTAGCATGTCTTCTCAGTGGATTTTGTCGTCAAAGACTATCAATTGTGACAGTGAGTTCCAGTCGCTTTCACATGGCAAATAACTAAATTTCCTGCCACCAGAGGTTATTAACTGACTTAGTCCAAGCCACTTGGGTATCTTATTAGATATCTGTTAAGAGGGAAATTGAACTGAAATGTAAACCTGGCGGCTTTCTCACAATCTCATTTACTCATTACATGATTAACTCACTCTTGACTTCTAGGGCTACCTCTACCGAATCTGTCACACACTGTGACAAGGGCGGATCAAGTTCTATTGTGATGGGGAAAAAATGCTATAGCTTCAATTCTTTCATTCTCAACTCACAAGGCTCGTTTCTGGGGTGAAAAATAAACTACGGAGACGACGCAAAAAGGGCCTAACCGGGAATTGAACCCGGGACCTCCTCGACGTGAATCACACAATGTGAACCCCTAACAAGGAATCATACTACTAGACCATCAGGCCGATGAAATGATTAAGGTCTTTGACATATATTATGGTCCTGGGCACGGTCATTTACGGATTCTCCTTCAAATTTATAGCAAGTTAACAGTACCCTCCATAGCTATGTGGCGCCACTATAAATACATTTTTTGAATGGAATTACAAGAGCTATTCGGTTACATCCTCTCACTCTTGATCCTCGCCCAACGAATACCCAAACTCTTCGATTATGACAAGCTCCGGTAAGTCTTGGATATGGAATCGACATCATAAACATTATTCGTCTCATATTTGCTGTCATACAGTATGTGTGGAAGTCGGTACGTGTTGGAACGTCTGGTTGGAACATGGATTTATTTGAGTTTGTTAGGGACCAAACTTGGACCAAACACGGTCAAAGCTGCCTATGTCCAATCGGGTCGTGCTGATCCCACAGTCCTTGAGCACACCATGCACCTAAGTGACACCACCGGTGATTTACGACTTCAAATATATTGAGGCATTGGTTCTCAAGCCTCGAGGAGCACGTCCAACAGCAACTTCTACTACTCTTCTACTGCTTCGTGATCGTGGGATGCTTCGGAGACAAGATCATTATGAAGTAAAGCCAGTTTGCTACTGCTAGGCACCTCCAATCACCATTCTCAGCCACCATGAAGTAAGGTTGCAATTCCGCACCTGGATACTACTGAGCCACCCCAGAGTTGCTGCAATCCAAGCCGAACCCGCCTGGTGGGACCTCAAAGCAGGAGTCGCAAAGACAATCTCGCTCATCAAAGAAGCTGCCTCCAACGGCGCTGAGCTCGTTGGTTTTCCCGAGTCTTTTATTCCTGGATATCCGATGGCTATTTGGGCTCAGCCCTTCAATGCTGTCTTCCTCGCAAAGTTTCAAAAGAACTGTCTCTCAGTACAATCCGAGGAATTCAAAGACATCTTGGTCGCGACCAAGGAAGCCGGAATTTGGTAAATCTCCCTTTTGTGGCAGCAAAATGCGCACCTTCAACTATTGACCTCAGGGTCGTCCTCGGATTCTGCGAGATAGAGGGCGGAAGTATGTACGCTGCTCAAACGATTATCAACTCAGAAGGTGTAGTGGTTTTACATCGGCGCAAGCTCAAGGTACGTTTCGTAGGCATTGAAATATTATTATTGTACAAGACAACTTTTACCAGGCCACGGGACAGGAGCGCACAATTTGGGGGGATGCTCCAGGTTTGCCCCAATGCCCGTTATGAATCATTCTTCAATGTTGCACATAGCTGATTCGCTTCAAAGCGCTGTCAAAGGACCTGGAGGAGTAATAGTTGGCACTTTAAACTGCTGGTTGGTTGAAATTAAAAATGAATCTCCACAACATTATTAATTTTATGATAGGGAGCATCTTCAGCCCTTATTGCGATTCCACCACTACAGTTTGGGAGTACAAGTGCATGTAGCGTCCTGGCCATTTTGTGATTCCGTTGCCGACGGCGCACCGCCTCAATTTTCGTCAGACGCACAAATCATTCAATCCAAGTTTGCAGCACTAGAAGGCCAGATGTTTGTTATTGCGAGCACCCAGCTACTTAGCCCCAAGAATGCGGAGCTCTGCGGGTGTGTACTGTTACAAGCACTGTAAAATCTCCTAATTTCATCCGCAGCCTCAAAGGTACAGGGAGTTGGGAAATGCCTGTATGTGCATCAGTCTCTTACTACAGTGGCTGCGATTAAATCCTTCTCAGATGGGAGGAGGATTTGCGGCAATCTACGCTCCAGATGGAACCCAGATCACCAAGACCATTGCACCAGACCGAGAGGTTATTCTCTATGCAGACATTGATTTGGATGCGACGAGGAAGGCGAAGCTCGTCGCCGATCCAGTTGGACATTAGTGCGCGCTAATTGTGGTTTCCCTCTCAGAATCTGACCTTAGCAGTAGCTCTCGACCGGACCTTCTGTCTTTGAATGTCCACACTCGTCCTAATCCGCTGGTGTCGTATGACCCTCATGAGGGAGGAAGAGACTACACTCTCCTCGGTCGAGCTACACAATGTTAATGAGCTCAAACTCTATTCGATTGAAGTCGTCTCCCATATTTGTGGTAGCGCTCAAGTCGAAAGTGTTTGTTCCATTCTGCAATCATGTATGGCAAATCAGCAACTTGTCTAGAACGGCGATAAAAATGCAAGACCGTGACGGTCCAAAACATTATTTGTGGTGTGGTAAGATGTAATAAAAAGCAAAGCAACGTCAATGATACAGGCAGATATATGCAATTCTAATCAATCTTCAGATGCGTCGAAGCAGTCTCTGCATGCCCATCAGTGAAGGGATTCAAGTCCGAAAGACTCGAGTCGTCTGACGGGGAATGCATGTCTAATGTCCCCGGCGAGCGTATCGGAGACCAATGCGTGGGCGAGCCAATCGCATCAAAGCTGTACGAGCCCGTCGCCCACGACTCCTCTAGGTCGCCCTCCGCCTCGGTGGACGACGCAGGAGAGGCCTTGTTGGACGCCGGGTCGGGAAAGTCGAAACGCTGGCCCGAGCGCACGAGGGGGTCGTCGTCCAGGCCATGTCGAGGGGGTCCTCGAGGTCGGGCGGCTCGTCATGCATCGAGGACGGCGACGACCCCCCGCCGAGCGCATTGAGCCCGAAGCAAAGGTCGTCAGCCCGGGGAGGTCGAGGTCGTCATCCCGCGCGTCAAGCGTCGTGGTTGCAGAACTAGACTCGCTGGGTTCTTGGCGTTTCAGACGGGCGGTCTCGATTTTCGCCTGGGTTTTCCCACCGAGCGGCTCCGCCGTCCGGCGACGGTAAAACAGGAGGTACGCGTTGGCGTTCTAGAACGTGTGAGATCAGCGGGGGGATGCGAGAAAGCACGCGAGGGACTTACAACGGCGTCTTCGGGTTTTGCAGCGGTCACATACGAGTCGTCGAAATGATACCATTTCTGGTTTGCGTGATTGAGTGCATAGGCCCGGTAGTGCCCTCCTCCAAGACCGCCCATATGCTCATCCACACCAAACAAGTCGTAAACCAACGGCTCGTCGGGGTTGCCCAGCTGGAATCCCTCAAGTGGAACCCCGGCTTTAATTAGCCTCCTCGCCGCCGCGCGCTCGCCGACCATCTGCCCTAGATCCAAGCCCTCGACAGGAAAATCCACAAACGCATCAATCTTATCCCGCAGCATTCTACTGTTGCTGAACCGCTTGAGGTGCACAACAAGCACGTCAGGCGCCTTCCAAAGGTCAAACTTCTTCGTCGCTTGCTGATGTTTCTTGCACCGCGGGCAGTACCACAGATCGTCCTCGCCCAGCTGCTCCTCCTTCGTAAACTCATCAAGACAGTCCTGCAGCGATATGCCCTTGTTCTTCTTCTGCTCCGCCTCCCGCTGCGACTCCTCATACTCGGGGTGCACGAACGACCCCCACTGTTCCCATCGCGCGTCCTCGGTGGTCCGGTAAGCACGTACGTCCCCAAAATAAAACGCCTTGAAGTTCTCGTCAAACTCGCACAGCAAGAGGTCTCCCTCTCGCAGCAACGTCGTCTGCGTACCCGCCTTGACCTCCTCCACGCGCGCATCAAGCGTCTCGGCCTTGTTAGAGCTCGTGAACGAGTTCGCCGTCCCGTAGTCCTTCATGTTCGGCTGTACCTTCAGCTGGAACAAGTCAGGCTTCAGGCCACGCAGACGGGCTCGCCATCGCCAACCAACACCGCCTCCATCGGGACGTCCTCGTCCTCGCCAACGATCTTCTCCTCAGTGATGTCCCCCTCGCTCTCCGGCGCATCCTCGACGGGCACGGCATGCTCGACGACGTCCCCATTCGCCTTGAGCTTAATCTCCACGAGCGAGTCCACGGGGGCAACGCCGTTAATCCGTATCTCCTCCACCCCTGTCCCCGCCCCCGGACCGTAGCCGTTGCCCGGCACTTCCCACCTAAACAGCTCCCGCGCATTATTCACCCAGCGTTCAAGCCGCCCCACCACCTGCGCGTATATCGCCGCAGGGTCCCCCGCCTGCTCCGCGCTCAGCACCACGATCGTCGGATGGCCAAAATGCGTGACGGTCTGGTAGCTCGAGTAGGAGCCATACACGGGGCGCGCGGGCGTTGCGGGTGCAGCCGGGCGGTAGTCGGTGAGATAGATGGGGAGGATAAGCGGATCGTGGGGCTGCGGCTTGTAGGTGCGGCTCTGCTGCGCGTGACACGGCAGCTCGTAGCACACAATTTGGTCGTTTTGCGCCATCTCGCCGCAGAGAAGGGAGTCGTCGAGGTTCTTGTAGAATTTGTGCGAGAAGACTTCGAGGGTGAGGAGCTGGGGTGGTCGTCAGTGATGCGACATAGTCATGAGGAAGCGAAGAAAGCAAACATTGTCTGGCGGGGCGCCCATCCACCGACCGAGGAGTTGGCGTAGGTCCCTGAAGGACGCGTCCCGTCCAATCTCAACGGGGACCTAGGACAGTTGGTTATCCGTTCTACAGTGGAGGAAACCAATCACCTTGACGTGCGGCTTGTTCACATCCCACGGTACATAAAATATGCTATGTTTCCATTTTTTCTGCACCGGCAGCGGGAGCGTGAGATACATGAACGGATCGAATGTGATCGAGACCTATCCGTTTATTATCAGTTACGGTTCATCATTGTATCGTATTGCGCACCTTCTGACACTCGGGACACACAAGTGTGCTCTGATACTGCCCCTGGAACAAATCCACAATCACGCTGTCATTCCGCAGCATATACCCGTCCCAGCTCTTCTGAGCGAGTCGTACGAGTTCCTCGTCGCCCCCGCCCTCCCAGTCAGGCTTCTCCACATACGGCTTCTTAATCACACGGTTGAGGTCCTCGTGCAGGCCATCGAGTAGGAACGCAACGAGCTCCTGCGAGTCGTGCTGCTGGTACCCGCTGAACTGCGGCGCGAAGCGCTGGAGCTGCGTCTTGAAGTCACGCGGCGAGTAGGACGTGGACGGGCCATTCGCGGCCCATATGCGCTGCAAGAGCGCACCAAAAGCCTGAGCAATGGCGCCGCCCATGCCGAGGGGGTTGTCCACGTTGAGTTCCTCAACGAACACGCCGTCTGGAGGGATTAGATAGACGAAAGAGCAGATAGGTGACCGCCAACTCACTCAAAAAGTACTCAGCCAGCTCCGGCTCGTGGGCAAGACACTGCAAGGCCGAGTTCATGAAGCAGGTGTTGCCCATGTTCCCGAGCCCGAGCGTACCCGGCTCGAGTGTCTTACTCGTCGACGCGGAACCGGTGAGCGCGCGCGTTAGGCTGCCTCCGAACGAAGACGAGGAGCGAGTACTCCCACCGCCGAATCGGTCGAAGAACCCGGTGCCGGGGGCAAAGAGCGGGGCGTCCAGGGCGAGCGTGGGAGCGGACTCGAGTGGGGGTGGCTGCGATGAGGGCGGCGGCGGCGCGTCTACGAGCCAAGGGCGCGGCAGCAGCGTCTTGAATTCCACAACAAATGCGTCGCCATGCATGAGCCCCGTCTCCTCGAGCGTCTTGTCTGTTCCGCCGATGTTCTCGCACTCATACGTGGAAAAATCGTCGACGGAGAACTCTTCCGAGTTAAAGCCGGCGGGCGGGGGCGCGTTGACCTTCCAGACGCGGAAGGGCGTGATTGCTGGTGTGGTCGGGGTGCGCGCTATACCGGCGAGGGCTTTATTGAACTCGAACAAGGTCGCGGCACACGATATGGAGATGGAGTAGGGGGAGCCTGGCAGCACTGTGGAGCTGGAAACCATGCGCATGACTGTCATACGGAGCGGGTTGATCTCGACGGAAGGCTCTTTCTGCTGACCGCGCAGAATGACTTTCCGAGGAAGAGGATGCTTGGGCTGGCCGTACCTACTAAAATTAAGCAAATAGAACAGTGTCACTTCACGCGCATACCAAGAAACGAGGTCGTTCCATGCCGCCTGTGGCACGAGCTCAAAATCGATAGTGTCAATAAGCGAGGGACGGAGGGAGCCATTCGCGTCGACGAGGGCAGAATTATCGACTGGTCCAAGCTGTTCCTCCGTAACGGCGCCCTCCTTGTCGACAACGCCGGTGCAAGCTTTCTTCCAGCGCTTCCACCAGGTTCGGTCGAGCAGATACCAAGTGTCTCCGGCGTTCAATCGCTCTTTCTGCGAAGCCTGGATGCGCGTCAATTTTTCTGTGGGTGGCACCAGATGATACATGGCTCCAGAGGTCGGGTTAAGGTGGACAGTGTCTGCAGTGAGCTCGGCCATGTATGCATCGGTGTCGGAGCTGGGATTTGGATCGAGTGATGGCCCATCGGACGAGAGAGAACGCTTGACAGAGGTGGATGAAGAGTCGGACTGCATAGAACTGCTGCGCTGTCTCTTTCTGCTCGGTGGCGACGGTGGAGGCGTAGAGTTCATTTTAAAAGAATAAGAAAGAAAAATCAAAGGGAGAACGCGTATTAGGTGTGACAGTCACTGTCACTTCCTTGAACTGCATCCTCGAGTGCTGCGTTCCAAAATGAACGTTTGAACGCCCAGACTAAGCAACTGATATATCGTGACTTCTCTCGCTCTGGAGTCTGTTACGACGAAAACAGCAGTGACAACTTATCGATGTTTTCCACCGATTTCTTAACATATAATCTTCAACCTAGGATCTCACTCGGCGGGCCGTCTGTAAGGCCCCAGGGATACATGCAAACAGCGATGGGCACGATCCATTATATTCAGAGAGGTTTAACGCTACACAGATAATCTACGAATCCATCCAAAACCCTGGTGACCCTATGGTCGAGGACTTGGGCCAGTCTTGCTGTTGCTCTCCCGCACCGCTGCCCACGCATCTTCCGTAGCAGCCGCAATTCTTTCCTTCAGGCTGCCAAAACTGTCGAGCGCAGGACGTACATCCAGCGAAAACACAGGCGAGCCATCGCGCTCAGGTGGGGCGGAGTAGTAGTCTATCACATAGCGTACTTCTTCGCCCGTTTTCGGCCTCCGCACAACCCAGTCGTGTCGGTCAAACGGCGGTTCCGTGCTACGTTTGTCGGATCAGTGAGCAGGCCGTGCATATCAAACCGGAAAAAAATAAATTTACTTGAATCGCGACGGCATGAGCCAGCCTGCAAACATCCATATCCGCGCCTTCGGTGACATCTCCCCAGGGCGGCCCTTGAATCGTGCAAGCTGGATATCATCACCCCTACCGCCCGGTGTTGTCATCAATACTAATGGGCGGCCTCATCGAACGAAACCGGAGCACTCACGCATTCGCCCTCCTCTCCCACCTCACCACTTCCTCCCACGCCCGCTCGTTCAAAAAGTTATGTATCTCCACCATCGTCTCCACATGCTGCAACTCCTCCGGCGTTTCGCGGCCCTTCCTTGCGAGGGCATTGTAGAACTGCTGCGGCGAGGGATACTCCCACTTGTTTGCCGGGTCGCGTGGAATCGAAGAAACTGTGCGTGAGGTCGGGAGCGCGAGTGCCTGAGTGGGCGCAGCCTCTTGCGAGAAATGGGGCATCTGGTTCAGCGCGTTAATGGGTTCATGGCCGACGGGGCATTGTGCGGGTTGTGCCGCAGCATCGTGAGGGACTGGACACCCAGTCGCGGTTTTATGGTCAACGGGACACGCCTGAGACGCAGTCCTGGGCACCGCTGAACTCGTCTGGCCCATTGTCGTGCACAGCGGAAAAGAGTTATCAAAACAAAAGCATGCGCAAACAAACAACGCTTTCCGCCGAAAATGGAAGGTGGCCATGTATGGGATACAACTTCACTGCGGACTGCTTGACGACTCTGACAGCCATCTGACAGTGGCGTGGGCGATCGGTAATCGTCGGCCTAAATTTTCATCAGGGCGAATGAAACATGAGTCATATTTCATTCGCAGTCTGATTTCAATCTGATTTAGTACTTGAGTCCTTTCTCTCCCCAAGTTCTTCATGACGACTTTCTCGCAGTTTTCACCGCTAGAAAGGAACCACACAACCGGAGAGCTCTTTCTACGCCTCCCAAGCCCCCACGACAACATCATCTTAACCCCTCAGCGCACAAGCGATGCTGCTGCTCTCGCAGCTATCGTAAATGACCCTGCCGTCCGTCCATGGCTTGGACGGCCGAACGCGACGTTCCTTCTCGAAGACGCGCAGAAACTTGTCGAAGAATACAAGCTCGCTTCGGACACAGCGATCGAGGCTCTCGAGGAAGCTACCAGAACATCCTCGGTTCTTGTGCCTGCAGAGGACTGTCCAGTACGCAGCATCCGCGAGTTAAAGCCCGATGGAAGGGACGCATATATTGGGAATATTGCGTTCAAACGATGCAATTGGTATGAAGTGCAAGGCTCGGAGAGGGATCAACTCGTGGCCCAGAACAATGCCAGACCTACAGGAGATCCAGAAATGGTCTGGCAAGTGTCGTGTAGGTCCATAAACCAAATTTCAGACGATGTCCAAATGTATTTTCTTGCCCAGATTTCCTGGCGCCGAGCCACCATGGTCGCGGAGTCATGACGGTTGCGCTAGCGACTGTGTTGGAGAAATGGGCGGTCCCTAGGATGCGCATACATCACCTCCATGTCTCTGTGTTCACCGGCAACAACGGCAGTGTCCGCGTTTTCGAGAAGAATGGGTTTGTGCTCGTTGAAACTTTGCAGAATTGCATAGAGATACGTGGTGAAACGCGCAGTTTGCATGTGTTGGACTGGAAACATGCCATTTAGTTGCTAGCTTGGTTTTTATTTCATTTTCCGCCCACACCGAGAGTCCGAAATTCGCTTACCAAAAGAGTGCAATTCGTCTGTAAATGTTTGCATATGTCCACCGCGCCACGATCCTATAAACTGCGGTCGCGAATACGTACTCCGATGTTCAGGATGAAGTCGGTGATCCGGGCTTTTTATGTATTCAACTTGCAAACTGTCCGTCGCTCATCGGCGTGGTAAGCTTGGTGCCTCTGCTGATCAACAAATCGGCATTAACGAAAAAAATATACACGAATTAGCGTAGATAGCCTTGAGTTACAGATTACAATGCGCTTGACGCTCGCTGACGCCGTAGAGCGAAATTCACCAGCGCTGATGATGATGCCGAAGTTGAGTAGTTTAAGTTTAAGCGTCCGAAATGATATGCACGCTACTGCGAAAGTGCTGCTGTTCGACGTCAGTGCCGTCTTGTCATATAATGTGACGAAAAAACGTACACTTCCGTCGGCCATTTTCATATCACCCTCGCCCATCTCTCTATCCGAAAATACCTCCCTATGAATCGCAACGACAGGGCCCGTCCCAGAAGGTGTGCTGGGTATGGCATTTAATTCGATGTTCCGGATATGCCCAAACGAGCGGAAATCCACGGAAGTGGTGTCTCGACCTCCTACGATCTGGAACCGTGCGTTCAGAACGGCGAGGATGGTGTTCGCATAAAGCTTGGGTAGGATTACACCTGCAGCGATGAAGTATGGTTTGTCGGGAATGGCGAAAAAAAGGGTAAAATCTGTAATGGCCACCGCGGCTATGAAAAATCGGGATGAAAAGCTGCGTCATGACGAACAGAGGTGCACTACTTACCAGTAACACATCCGGTCTCAATCGTTAGTCGTATCAGCCGGACGATTAAAGCATGTGTTTCGCGGAATCCAGTGTTACTTTTCCACAGCTTCAAATGATATCAGACATGAATAAAGAAGGGAGTAAAGAAGTTTCACATAAAAAGTCAAGGCACCAGTAATGATGATGTCGGCCGACGCTGCCCCGCCAAGCCACACCTTCGGAACGAATCAGCCAGGGAACATTTATTCATTTTGATGCGTACCGCTAGCCCAACGTTCCTTTTACTGTGGAGAAGTGCTAGGTTGCTCCCGACTGTGAATATTTCAGTAACGAAACTCCGGGATAAGCACAACTTATCTTACCATTGAAAGAAAAGCTACCTGCCATAAAGGCGCCGATGCTACTCATCAGAGCAATCTGCGAGGGTCAAATTATGCAATACAGCAACACAGGCCTCTCGTACCATTATAATCAAGATGGGGAGCCACCGGGACTTGGATAACATATAGAGACGGTATGCGTAGAATGTTTGACCAATGAAAGCAACTAAGAAACGAAAAGAGACTAAATGTCAGACAGTATACGGGCGCATGATGGATATCGCACCAATTCCGCTCATAACAGGCACAGTTAACCACTCGAAATGTACATCCGACAAGGCGGCAAGGTCACCGAAGCCCGACCCAAAGGTCGCAAATGCAGCATAGGTCATCAGCATCGTCTGGATGAACTCGATGACGTATACGGAGTAGACCAGGCACTTATTGGCCAGTTGATCGTTGGGGAAGGCTTGATAATATAGGTCTGAGGTATCGTCGGCGCGTTGAAAAATAAGAAGACGAAGGATATGGCGTACATAGCTGGATAGTCAGAGTACCGAAAAGGCCCCAATGCATGAGATATCCAACAAACTGTCGAGGATCGTGAGGTAAAGCATAACGCGGCAAATACAACATACTATTGGCCCAGACCTGAAAAGAGTCGGTGGATCATCACACCAAAGTAAACAAAATACTCACAATTCTGCAATTTTAAGACCAGCAGGGATTGAAAGGGTGGCCATGGTCGCAAGGAGGGGGGAAGGGAGGGGACGGAGAGAATCGTCTCGATACAGGACATAATTTATGCAGGGCTTCGGAAAATCCCACGAGGCTCGCTAAGATCGAGGTATAGGGGGGGGTTTTGACCTGATGACAATAACTGTCAGGAGTGGAATTCATAGGAGTGATATTCGAGCTAGGCTAAGTCGCCGAGGTCTGTCGACTGCACCCAGACAAAATGGAAATTTCACTAGGACAATTCAGGAACAAGCAGCTACACCATTCCGAACGAAAATGTGGGGCCGAGCGACCAAGCATTCAAAAACGCAGGTGGATCACGTAGCGGGTGCGTACATCATGTGTGGGCACGTCGCATACATGCGCATTGAGGGAAGGTAGGGCGAACGGGAGTGCAGCTGCACGTACTTAGAATGCCCGCGCCTTCGTTACTTCGCCTATAAGTTCGCTTAAAGTAGTCTGCGGATCTTCGTGATCTTGTCACTTGGGATACCAAGACGATTGATACGATCGACTATAGCTCAGGGAATTGCGAAGCGAGGAATTCTAGATGTGGCGCGGGGTGATGACGATCCTTGGAACTTGAGGGGGTAATGCCTTCAAAAACATTCAATTCCAGGTATATCGCTGTAAAAAACGTAGACCACAAAAACGCACCTTCCGTGGTCCTACTCACACCCATATCTCATGGAGTTTGCATGAAGTGGCGAGAAAGAAATTCGTTCCAAAAATAGAAGTGAGTACGCTCGTGAGCACCCCCTAAATGGAAAATACCTCGTTAGCTTCGTCACGTCGTGGTTGTTTACGGCAACTCCCGCCTCACGCGAGGTGATGGATATCAGTGGTCTGTCGGTGCCGAGCGTGGCTGGTTGGGTAGTTCACGCTACAGTAACGTTTCGGTAAGGCAGTTAGTGTTAGGAGGTCGTTATATAGGAGTTGGTAGTGGAGAGTCTGAAAAACAGCCTTGTTTGCCTTGTGTTGCCTCTTGTGTCGAACAATGATCGCCGATGACGGACTTTCACAGGGAAGCTCTAAATGCGATCAAATTGACGAGGAAATAAGCGAAGAAACGAACGAAGAGGGTGCTAACCCACAGAAACATCCGTACAAGAGGTTGACAGAGTACTGTGAGGGCTGGAGGTGGTAGTCTTGAGCGCTTGATCATGAGCTGTTCAGAACGTTACCTTCGATCTCAGTTTGTCTCGTGATTGAAAAATACTTCCAGAAGTTCTACAATGACTTCTGGGGACGATGTTGAGATGGTGGTATGTTAAAGACCGAGAATTTCACACGAAAAGGGCGGGTTACGGCAGGCGAGAGCTACGCATTATGCTTCGATACAACCGCTCAACATATTCACCTGCACCACTTATCTGTTCAGTTCTGAGTTCATCGTCGCCGCCATTGCCGCCGATATCGTCTTCGGCCTCGTCCAGCTGCAATTTATTTTACAACCGCTTACTCCCAGTAAATTGCGTCGTTCTGAACCAGCATCTCATGCGCAGTGCAGCTCAATTCCAACTCCCTCATCTGCCAACCCGTTGCAAACGTACAATGCAAGTGATATATAGACTATATGTATACGCGACGCCGACCGGCTACTAGTAAAAAGCAAACAACACCCTGATAAAGGCTAAAGCTAAAGACACATGAGACAGACAGACAGACAGACGCGTACGTGCACTGGCAGAGAATGAATGAATGAACAAAAGAGATGATATGGTATGGTATGTATGTATGTACGTCGTGCAAAGAAAGAAGAGAGAGACGGAGAGAGAGAGGAGAGAGGAGGGAAAGAGGAAAGAAGAGGGAAAAAAAAAGAGGAAAGAGGAGGAGATATAAACTAAAAACAGCGTATGTAGAAAGCAAGCTCGAACAGCCAGCCCAAAAACCGCGCCCCCCCTCCCCAGCGCGGCGAGTAAGTCGGTCTTCGGCGATGCTACCTCGGAATCGACATCATCGACACATTATCACTCATAAACCTCTGCGGCCCCGCCGCCGTCCTCAGCGCCAACACCCGATCATCCGAAACCATCAATATCTCGTCCCGCCCCACGCCCTGCGGGTACCTCTGCTGCTGCTGCTGGTGGTGGTGCGGATGCGGGTACTGCTGCATATGCGGCGGCAGCGCGTACCCGCTATACCCCGCCCGACTCGCCGCAGGCGCGTACGGATCGTACCCGCCCTGGTAGTTGTACCCCCCGCCGGCGCCGTTGCCGTTGTTGACAGACGGTGGCGTATCGGCGAAGAGGAGCCGCAGGTTCGAGCCCTGGATGACCTGCGACATGAGCCCCGTCTCGATATGCCTGATCTCGACGAAGGACGGCTCGAATGCGAGGACGTACGGCTCGTGTAGAGCTGTCCCCAAGTTCAGTCAATCCTCTAGATTCCGAAGACAAACGACATACCAAAACCCGTAGGCGTCCCCTCCCAAAACACCATGAACTCCTTCCTCGACCGCCGTCCCGTCCGGTTCACATAAAACGCGAATTCTACCCACGCAGATGTCAGCGTCGTCGCTCGTCGACCGCCACGAAGAGGAAGAGGACAAACCATCATAACACAACAAAAAATCGTTATTAATCCGATATATCGCCATCGGCCTCAAATTCTCCCTCTTCCTAACAAACTCAAGCGACTCGTCCGAGGGATCGAGCAGACCCTGCGTCTCCAACGACTCCAGATCGACAATCTCAAAGCCCTTGGAACACCCGATGCACATCCGCGTCTTGAGGTAGTGGATCGACGTCGACTCGACGGGGATGTAGAATTCCTGCGCCCAATCGTGAGGTCAGCACTGCGCCTCAAGCCAAAAACCAAAAAAAAAGGAAAAGGATGGAAAGATGGAGGGGAAGTCAGAACCCACCCGAAACGGCTTCAACGTATCATTCCCCCCCTGCAACAGCTTCTTAAACGTCGGCTTCGCCCGCCCCCTCACCGTCTGCTCAATCGGCTCCAGCGCCTTAAACGTGCTCGACAGCTGCGTCGACTTCACAATGCACACCAGCACCCGCCCGAGACAGAACCCCGCCTTGAAGAAGGAGGTGTGCGTCGCGATGCGCTTGGCGCGTTTGAGGCCGGCGGTGGCGTCCATGGGGTCGAGGGCGTCGAGGGGGAAGGTTATTACTTGGCGCTCTGTGGGGTGGGGGAGGGGGAGGGTGGTGTTAGTGGAAGGAGGGAGGGGGGAGGGGGGGGGGCGACGGACCGGAGAGCACGATGAGGAGCTGGTAGTCCTCCAGGACGTCGACCTGACACACGTCGAGCAGCGCGAGGACCTTCACCGGGTCCTTGCTTATATCCCTTAGATCCGAGATATACACCCCGTCGTCCGTCCCATACACGATCCGTCTCCCACCACCTACAAAATCAGCATCTCACCCCTCCATATCTTCAAGAAGACGACTCACTAAACGGCGCCGCACAATTAACCTTATTCATCCCAAAAAACCCCTCACTCAACGCAAACGTCTCAAACACCATACTCCTCTCCCGCATCTTCCTCTGCTGCCCCCCAATCGCCTCAACCCACTTCCGCTGCGCCAGCGCCGAATTCGCCCACAGCACCAGACTGTACGTCTTGCGCCCGAGATGCGCGAACGTGATCCAGTGCAGGCCCTTGGCGTCGGGGCGCAGCGTGACGGCGGACACGGACGGCGGATGCGGCGCGTTCCGCGTGGCGGTGCTCCCGAAGGAGGACTTGCGCACGAGTTGCCGGGCGCGGGTGGTGCGGAGGGTGTCTTTGCCGTTGGCGTTGCCGGTGGCGCTGGGGTCCTCTGAGGCGCTGATGAGCAGCAGCTCGAGTGGGATGGGCTACGACGTGTAAGGACGAGAACGGGCTTCGACAGAGACACACGCACCCGTCGATACACCCGAAACTGCTCCGGCGTCTTCGTCTTGAGCGGCTTCGCAAACAACAGCGCATGGTCGAACAAATACACCTGCAGCTCCCCGTCGCGCTTGTTCAGCACGCCCTTATACACTAGCTCGCGCCCGTCTTCTTGCAGCCGCAGATCCTATTTGTTACCATCATCAGCTCCGTTCCCTTTCTTTTTTTGAAGTAAAAAGAGGAAGGGCAGTGCCCCCCTTTGTTTTTTTGGGGGTAAAAAGAGAAAACACTCACAACCTGCTCCCCCGTCTTAAACACCAACTGCGAATCCAACTGCGCCAAATTAAACCGATTCTCCGCCCGCCCCGACTCCTCGTTCACGCGGGACAGAAACGCGCGCACCTGCGCCACGACCTGCGGCAGCACGGTCTTGTCGGGCGAGTCCTCCGGCGTGTGCTTGAGCACCGCCTCGAGCAGGAGGGGGTACCGCGCGAGCCGCGTCGTGGGCTTTGTGAGGTAGGCGTTTAGCTCGAGCTTGCGTGATTCGGGGAGGCGTTCCGTCGCCTGTTGTGTACCCCCGCGTTAGCGTTTCAAATTTCGAAATAAAAGAATTGTTTGATGAAGAGGAAGGGATGGACGCACCTCGACAAACGCCGCAAACTCCGGATTCGCGCCCTTTTCCTTCTCAAACTCGTACTTGCCATACAGCTGGTGCGCCCCATAGCTCACGAAGGGTTCGAAATGCGGCACCGCGTCCAGGAAGATGTCCCCGATCTTCTCGACGACCGCATACGCGCGCTGGCGCTTGTTCAGCGCGTCTCGGAGCTGTCCACCCCATCAATCAATCAGCCTGCTTCCTTCTTCCAACAAGAGAGAGGGGAGACGCACCTTGGTGTTAACCGTAATAATATCATGCGCATTCCAAAACACCTGTATCAAAAACTGCTCCCTCCTCTCCTGCGGTATAATATCCGCCGCCGCCAGCCGCGCGACCCACGCATCCCGCAGGTACTCCATGTCCCTCACAAAGTCGCGCTCCGTGTAGATCACCTCGTTGATCGCCTCCTGCCGCTTCTTCTCCGCGTCCGACACGCTCGCGGCGATCTCGGCGGGGACGGAGTGGATCCACAGGGTGCCGGCCTCGGGCTCGTCGACGCCGAGGGATTCGCGCGAGGCTTCCTGGGTGATGGAGCGTTGGTGCGGCCCGTGAGAAAGAAAGGGACGCACCTTCCGTAAGCCCGGCTGGGGCTTCATGTTCAGCCGAGCCTGCTGCTCGAGCCGCCGCGGGCACGCAATACTGTAACACAGCTGGTCCCGGCTGCAGGTCGGGCTGTAGCAGTCCGCCAGGAGGGTAAAGACGCCGCTCGGCAACGGCGCCTCGTCCTCCTCCACCACTTTACTGTCTGGCACGGCCACACCCGTATCCAGCCTGTCGAACGACTCGGGCGACACCACGCCTCCAGGCGGCGGCGGGGCACCGAGCAAATCCTGGCCGCCCTCATTCGGCCTCACGCCGCCCACCGCGCCCGGCGTCGCCAACTCGCCACTCCCAAACGGACTCGGCAGCTTCGTCCGAAACTGATACAGCTCCACGACACTGTCCCGCAACCGATGGTCATACGTCACATCGTGGAAAAACTTTTGCGCATCCAGCGCGCGCCCAGGAGCAGCGCGAGATTGCGATCGGTCGTCTTTATAATGTGTGCGATGCGATCGACCGCCTCCCGGCCGTCGAACGCGTCGTGGTAAGTGAGGCCGTCCTTGACGCGGTCGGCGCGGGGGACGCGGGCGCGGAAGGCCTCGGCGACGCGGGAGAGCAGGGCGGGGTAGACGATCGGCTGGGGGGGCCGCTTGTGCCGTGGGGCGGCGACGGTGGAGGAGGACGAGTTGGCGTGCTGCGGGGCGGAGTGGTGCGGCTGGGCGGCGCCGGGGGGGAGGGCCGGGGTGGCGGGGGACGTGGGTGTGCTGACGGCGGACATGCTCATTGCGCGGTCCTGCGCCGTGCGCTCGCGCCGCGGGCCGACGAGCCGCGGAGCGTGCGGGACGTCTCGGAGGAGCGGCGTGACGCGAGCGATGACGCCGCCAGCGACGCGGGCACGTGGCTCGCCGACGCGGGCGAATGGCTTGCGAGCGACGCCGGGGAGTGGCTGCCCATCACGGCGAATCCGTTGGCCTTTGCGGAATAGCCCTCGTGGTCGAAGCTGGTCGGGCTGGTGGACGAGCTGGCGACGGACGAGCGCAGCGACGTGGGCGGCGTGTCTGACGCGCTGGAGAAGCGGTGGGCGGCGTGGGCGTGCGGGTAGCGCTGGGCGTACTGCGCAGCCGCGGCGGCGTACGGCGGTTGCGATTGCGCTGTCAAATAATGGCGTCAGCGATGACGCACGACGAAATGATAAGCGGAAAATCGAAATAGCGGTTCCTGTCGCGTCCCTCGTCCGCCGACATCCCCGACCTAAATAAAACCAACAAACGCCGCGAACACACTGCACGACGACACCGACTCGTCATACCGCAAACTTTAAAGTTTGGGATAGCCTCTCGTCTCGAGCATCCGCTGCGCGCGCGTAGATACAGCGTCGCGAGCGCGCAGATCGGCAGCGACACCACCAAACAGAACCGAGACCCAAAACGTCAGCACCACGCACGTTGCCAGATCGACGAAAACGACAGCAACATCCCGTCAAGCGCGTCGTCGTCTCGACGATCGAGCGAGTAAGAGAGAGAGAGATGCAATCCCCTCTAAATCTCTCCTCCCACGCCCCACGCCCCACGCACATGATATAAATACCAAACGGAATGTGCACAACGAATGAATGCATGACGCCGACGCCGAACCCAAGAAGGGAACTGCACAGAAGACGAAGCAGTTGTGGAAGATCAAGGAACAAGTAGAGAGCCCCAATCCCGCGATGCGTCGCGGGGGCACACGCGACGTGGCTGTCTGTGCCGGATATATATCACAGCGCGATAGAGGGTAGACGCGCAGCGCAGCAAGGAACGTGCGAACGTCATCACGGCATCGCGCCCGTCCACGCTCGGCAGGGCGGGCGCTGAACGCGAGCCAAGACTGGGAATAGCATGATGAAACCAGACCCGGCTTCCGGTCCCGAAAACGGGGAAAACAAAACGGGAAACAGAAACAGAAGGGAGGGACGCACGTTGTATTTCTGTAGATAGAAAGCGATTGAATCAGTACGAGTTTATGACGACGAAAGAACGGCAAGCGAAAGAGGAAACCGATCGAGCGTGCGACAGCCAAACGCACGGAAAGGAACAGGAAAAAGGGAAGGGAAGGAAACGAGACGTACGTTGTAGTTCTGGATATCGCATCGCACGGCATAGAAAAGCAAAGAAAGTCAGCACCCAGACGAGACGAAAGAACCGCGGAAATCAAAGCCATCGGAACGGTGTATCCGAGAACACACCGTCCCCATCGAGAGCGTGCGTCGTAGAACACCTCTCCCCTCCCCACAAAAAGAACTCTCCGAAACAAAACTCGAGACGAATGAAGACGCAAAAACACACTACTCACGTTGTGGTGCTAAACAAACCAAAAAAGGGTCAGCGCAATTCGGTACAAGAAAAAGATGACGGGGAGAATAACGCCAATGCAGACGCAGGACGGGCGGCACGAAGCACGAAGCAATCGATCGCGGGGCGGGGGGCGGTGCCAAGACGTCAGTGATCTCGCCACTGATCGCCTCCCGAGCACCTCGCGGGAGCGCCTCCAGACTCGCGGCCGTCCGTGCGTCCGTGCGGGGGGAGGGGAATCGATGTGTGATATAGGATACGGAGCCCGAGTAGAACATGGAGGGACAACCGACTCACCTCTCGCCCAAGGCAACTCACTCTCCTCATCCTCCTCCTCCTCCTCCTCTCCCCCGTCCCCATCCCCATCCACCCCGTCCCCGTCCCCGTCCCCGTCCCCATCCTCCCCATCCTCCTCCCCTGCTGCTGTTGCACCATTCGGGGCCCACCCCCCCGGACTCTCCTCATCGAAGCTGATCCCCAGCCGCCCGCCGTCCGCGCCGATGGGGATGCTGAGCGCGGGCGGGAGGGAGTCCCTCTGCCTTCCCACTCCTGCTGGTCCTGCTCCTTCGTGCGTGCGTGGTCCCCCTCCCGCGCCTTGTGCATGGGGATACGGATACGCCTGCTGCGCCGCATACCCCGGCCCCCCCGACACATACCCCGGCACCGGACTCGGACTCCTCCACGCCGCGGCCGGCCCGCCCAGCGCGACCTGCGCCTGGTACGCCTGCGCCGGCGTCAGTCCCTGGGCGTTCACCTGTCCGTGCCCTGCTGTTGCGGGCGCATACTGCTGCTGGGGGTGGGGGTGGGGGTGCTGCTGTGGGTAATACTGGCCCTGCTGCTGTGGATACTGGGGGTGCGGATACAGCGACGGCGCATACTGGCTCTGCGGGTATCCGGGTGGCCTGCCCATGGGCGGTACCTGGCTGGCATATTGCGGTACTCGGGGCGCAGGCCTCCTCCCAAAGATATCCTCGTACGCCGCGTTGCGCTCAGGCGGCTGCCGCGGGCCCAGCGGGCGATCCATCCAGATTGGATTGGATTCAAGGTGCTTGCTGATGCAGAGCGGTGTAGAGCCGGGGATCAGATCAGCGGGGTGCCGGGGATCAGATTCCTTCACCCGTCACCTCACCTACGTATCAAGTTCGGAGAGCGGACTATAAGAGTCGGTGGGGAAGGCATAGGCAGGCATTAATGGGGTAGTGGTAACCTGGGTCGTTGCCATTAATATGTTCGGTAGACTGACTCGACCCGCCGGGGGTTCGATTCCCCCTTAATGCATCACGTACTGGACCCGCTTTTTGCTGGCCCTCCATACACACACTTGCTAAGGCAGACCAAGTACCGCATTAATGGGGTAGTGGTAACCTGGGTCGTTGCCATAAAATTATAACAAAGTGTTCGACCCGCCGGGGGTTCGATTCCCCCTTAATGCATCGATCCAGTGGAGTACGGTTTTTGTTACTTGAACGCAGTCAATTGAGTCAAATCTGGACCCCGTACTTTTTGTCGCGGTCGCACTCAGCGAAAAGTTTTGCAAGCGGCGGTTTGTGGTGAGCCGTGCTCTCTCTTATCTATGAGGGATATGAATTTAGAATTACCGCAGACGATCGGTGACTCGTGTATGGGACGGGACGAACGATGGTGTCTATCTACGACGTGCAGCGCGCGAGGTATTGATCTGCCCGCTCCACGTCGACGTCGACGGCTTCGATCCCCAGCGCGCGACGTGCATCTCAACGGACACGTCATTCTCCGAGACTGGGATCGCCTGCTCGTGTCAGGATCAACGCTGCCTTTCCTGTCCGCGCTTCGGGCTCCGCCTTGCCCTATCGCCATGTACTTATCGCATGCATACCGGATTCTCACTCTGCTACGACAGTGGGTCTCGCTCTCCTAGAATTCGCATTCTACACGAACAATACGGAACATGCGTGCAACACGAAATTATGATCTCCTGGGACTCGGAGGGGCAGCCGACTGGATTCGGTAAGGTTGCGGCTGGGGCTTCGTTGGCCATTTGTTCTCACCTCCTCGTCTTCATGTATCGAGATTTGAACCATCGAATCCGAGTACTTATCCGGCTGTTGTTTGGGAACATGCCGCCCTCAGTGGACAGGAGTAGAGGCTGGAACTTTGAAGTTTTCGGTGCGGGACAGCACGGCTGACGAGATCTTAAAGGTCTCGGAGGACCATAGTCGCCATCCGCTTGGCGACAATTTTTCGGCAAATTTGCAAGATTGAGTTCAAATTTCATCGTCGTCCATTCCACTGGGACTGCCGAGCCCGTGTTGAGACCACTTCCATAGTGTCGCACTTGCATGTTCTTCTCCTAGTCTTTTCTGTGATTTTACAACGTTCAATTGCAAACGCCCATTCGAACCGTGGGAAGGTGAGAAACCCTGATTGGGAAGAACTGCTCACACGCTTCTAATATAAAGGTGCATCCGCATATCGACAGCGCGTCATCTTTCTTCCTTCCCTCTACTCACCAGCTTCCCAACCAATGACATTCCGACAGGAACTAAATTCTTTCTGGGTCCCGCAGGCAAAGCCAACTCAGCCGCCGCCAGCGGTCGGCTCCAAGGCACCTTCCTCGGACCGGCTGCACTTGCCCAACCCAGACGGGCGGCCGACGATCATAACCTTCCTCCGCCACTGCGGTTGCCCATGTTTGTATATTCAAGCTAGGTGTAACGGGTACCGTCGCAGCTAAGCCAACCAGTCGTAGAAAAGACATTCAAAGCCCTCCGCGCCACGGCCGCACACACCCCCGGCATTTGCTTCGTCGCGGTATCGCACAGCGACGAAAGCGCGACTGCCCGCTGGGTCGCCGCCGTCGGAGGAGGAGGGTTGAAATCCTAGTCGACGCGGACCGGGACATATTCGCGCTGTGGGGTCTGGGATTCGTCTCTCGGGCATTTCTGAGCCCTTCTGGCTTGTGGGCGGTTTATCGGCTTGGGAAGGACGAGGGGATCTGGAATCGGGACACGGAGAGCGGAAATAGATGGCAGACTTCTGGGAGCTTCGCGGTGGATGGGGAAGGTATGGTAAGATGGGGAGGGCCAATGCAGAGGGCACATGAGATTCCGAACTTTGAAGAGGCTGTGAAGATATTGAAGGCGGGAGAATAGTTGACGTTCGCGTCAGGAATATTAAGACTGCCGCACAATCTAACGGTTCAACGTTAACAGGAGTCAACCCGGAACCCAAGATAGCCCCGCGCAGCGGACGAGGCGATATCTCGATAAACTCAAAGAAACGACCCAAGACAACCTCGCTCGGTTTCATCGCATCTCATATGATGGCATAGTTGGTCGTTCTTCTGACTTGTTCGAATCTACCACACTCGGGTGCGTGCTGATATCCAGCTTAAGACAGCCAAGGTTATTCGAACATGTACAATTGCAACACCGGTACCATAACACCTTTACTTCCCCTCCGCCACTAGCTTGGCCAGATCAACTAATTCTCCTCCACTGTTCAACCCCGCCTGGATGAACGCCACATCCTTCAGCGCTTCGAGTGGATCGCCGATATCCAACGCCGGTTTCCCCCCAATAGCATCGAAGAAACTGGCAAACTCCGCCTCGACACCCTTCGCTGGTTTATCGATAATTTCTTCCGTCTCTTCAGTTGGCTGTCCCTCGACTTTTACCGCACGCTTGATGCGGATACGGAGCACCTGCCCTGATTCCCCGCCCTTGGCGAAGTTGAGGGTCATCCAGCCTTCCGAGCCCGAGATGACGAACTGGTCCGAAGACGGCGTCGATTTAGTGGGAGCGCCGAATGAGAGTTCTACTATGCCGTGGAAGTGGGAGCCAGCTTTGGCAACAGCGTGGATCGTATCGTGCGGTTTTAGATATTCATAATTTAGCGAGGCGAAACTCGAGAGATGCGTCAATGGCTCGGGAAGCATAGTTCGCAGAGCACCGGCTGTGTGCTGAATGTGGAGGTTAACCTATAACATAGAGTGAAAATACGTTCGAAAACATACAACGCCTCCGTCGAGCTATCGAAAAATTATTAGTTCGCAACCTCGGGACGAATGAACAACCTTACCAAAAATCCACCTTGATACTACATACCCAAATTGTTAACCCGCGGCAAGAGAGAAATAGATATGAGACGCACATCGGGGACTGTGCGCCACGGTGTCTTGTAGTACTTGTTATCGCGATCGATGTGGTTGAATGCTACCGCCTTGAAGAAGTTGACCTTCCCAATTTTACCAGACGCGATCAGTTCACCCGCAGCGCGGAATCCCGGCTCCGCTTCCCAATTCTCTGCTACGCGCCAAACCAGATTCTTCTTGTATTTCTCGTTATACTCGTTGATTAGACTGATTCCCCTAGCGACGTCAGGCGCAACGGGTTTCTCGCTTAAGACGTGTTTCCCTGCTGCAAGGGCCTTCAGGACAATCGCCGGCTGCAGGGTGATGGGCAGGACGATGATGACGGCGGTAATGTCAGACCGTGCAAGGAGCGCATCTAAATCCGCGGCGGGATCGCCATCGTGGTAGATCGCAGGTGCCGGTGAGATACCCAGCTCGACGGCCGCTTCGGAGAAATCGTGCGAACTCTTCTCAGAGCGCGAGTAGACTGCAAGCAGCGGAGGCGCGTCGCTGCCCAACGCCAAAAGGGCCGGAAGATGTGCTAGAGTTTGTTCGGGACTGTCAAGAGTCTGAACTAGCGGATCGCGCCTCACCTTCCTTGGCAAAAATTCCAGCGCCCAAGATCGCGATTCCAGGAGCCATTGGTGAAACTTGGTTCGGGATAAAACGAATATTGCGTCTGGCTTGGTCCCAAGTCCAGCGGGTGGGAGTTGTCGGCTCGGAAACCCCGGCAGTTCTCCCGAGGAACTGCCGAGCATGACCAGACTCACAGGACCGCGAAGTTGCGGGAGGGCGGACCGCCCAGCCGACGGTGCGCGATTATTTGGAAAAAACCCCCCTTCTGT